>JAJOOR010011399.1:0-58262 GCA_036250505.1 Solanum acaule
CTCATCTTGATAACAACAAAAATTGACTTTTGTTTACTGATTACTTACTGAATTCTTACAATTTGTTTCACAAATCCCCCCTTTTTATTACTTGTTTCTGGAAGTACTTTGACTAAACGAATATAAGTGTAAGTTAAAGTTAAGTCTGAACCAGTTTCCTCGTGGGATCGACCCCAACCTACAAGTTGGGTTCTTTACTTGATAACGATCGCTTATGCTTCTTTAGGGAGGTGTAATTTGAGCGTATCAGCGGACACCCACTCTAACACCTAAGTAGGAGAACCCTCATATCCCAATAGTTAAAATATGCGGAAAATTTAAGACAAACCGAGATAAATAGAATAATAGGATTTTTAAAACAATATTCTTAGACACAGTTTTAGTCCAAACTGGAAAAGAAATTTAACAACTCCCAAGGGTCTAGTCTAAGCAGGTACAAGAGCTACTAAGAGTACAACTGTACAAATAAATAAAAGACACAGCTCCCACCATGCTGAAGGAAGAATAGAAGCTGCTGGAGACTTTCTTCACCTTCATCTAATGAAACGTCACCAATCCTGCATCCAGACTATGTCAAAAGACATAGCAAGAGTAGTATCAGTACAAACACGCGTACTGGTAGGCATCATCGGTTAACCCGACCCCCACCACATAATATAAGAAAACAACTAGTAAGATCATGAAATAAACCACTCGCTTCTCCTCCTCTTCCCTCTCTTGAAATACCTCCAATATACACTAGTATTCTGCCTATTGTCACCCTTCTCAATCAACCTACCTACCAGATACTTGATTATAGCCTAACCATTCTACCACATAGAGAAATCCCCTAAATACAACCACCAACATTTCCACTAACCGTTCACGTCATACCCCTACTTCTCGTCACATTACCCAGCCAGAGTCACATAATACATTACATCACGTTCCCTTAACACTAAACCCAATCTCTTTCCCCCAAGGTGAAATCCACCTAAGCATATTTCATCACACACGCTACCTCTACTCTTTGCCATTACAACACACGAACAACCCTTACTATCTATTACTCGCCTCTTGAACATTTTACCCTTCCACTATACCCAACAGGTTCTTCATTACAACGAACAATAAAAAATAAACCATCATACAAGTGCCCACTAAGTGTAACATAAGCAAGTCAATACAACATAAACTCACATGTGCATATCAACATATATGATATCGTCAATATTTACGAACAATCGAACAACTTCACATTTTATATCACATTATTGGTCCTCTCATGGAACTCAAACCCAAACAATTAATTATGCCGGAACATGACAACTGATCCCATAGTTATGTCGGAACGTTGCAACCAATCCAATAGTTATGCCGGAATGTGGAAATCGATCCAAGTTGGTTATGCCGGAACGTGACAACCGATCCATTCAACACATCACAATCACAATCACAAGTATATCTTCAAGATCATACATTTAAGTCATGATTTCATGGCAATCATAGTTTACCCATCTCAATTACAACAAGTGTGATCAACAATGCAACATTCATATACAAACATCAATTTGACCATACTTAGCCCTAGTTTATCATCTAAGTACTTCCTTCTAGGGTTTAGTCACAATTCATCATAAATCCTCAATTCAATAACTCCAATTTATGAACTAGCATGCATTCATAAATCTAGTTCCATTCATGATTTCTTAGTCTTATTCTTGAACCAATTGTATCCATGATAACAATTCTAGAGTCCTTAACAATTCATCAATTCCTCTTTTCAAGGCATACACCCACGTACTTTGATTTCTAGGGATTACTCATGGAATTTACTTGGTGCACAAAGGTCTACACATAACCCTACCATTGATTTCCATATATTATGTAGTAAGCACAAATTTATAACTACTCAATTCATAAAACCTAGCCTACCTGGGCACCAAGCAGATGCACAAAGTTTTGACTTTGTTTCTGGTTTTCTGGGCTTCGCGATTGTGAATTTGGCCAAGAATACGCAAGATATTGCTATCCTCATGTTAGAATTCTCCTTCTCCTTCCTTCCCAAGCTTAAATCAGCTTTTCTAAGGTTTCTAGGGTGTTTTATGACTTATTTAGGTATTTTAGGAAGGTGGAGAAAATAGGATTTCTCATAATTTACGTGCCTCACCTATCCCGCTCTGGCGCCAACTTACCCCACCCTGGCACTGCCTCTCTAGCGGCATATGGCCCGCTCTGGCAGGACAATGGCCCAGATTTTTGTCCCTCCTAATTAACGACGGTACGGGTCGTTACAGTAGGCATGCTAAAATTCTTCAAACTACCTTAAATAAGGTTAAGGCATGCATTTTAACTGTTAAGCATGGTTCAAAGTAGAAACTCATCCAAAGACTAGCTAATAAACATGAATTTACTAGCCAAGAAAAATCTAATTATCAGTAAGTTGTAGCTCACCTCAAAGATTACTGCACCTTCTCCAAATCAACTGTTTCCCCATTTCGAACAACATCTGATCGCTGTCATGTTATCAAATAAATTATCACAATGACAACATAGACGTTTTGACTCCCAAATTAAATAATTAATGATTGGGCCAAAAAAATAGAAAAAATGACATTAAGGGACCCGCACCAAGAATCCCAAAATTGAGTCCATCAATCCGTCCCATATAGGTCTAGGAACTTGTGCCTAAAATTTGGCACAATCCAAGCATGAATACAAGCTAAAATATATCATACAATGTAAAGATTCAATAATCACTATTAAAGAGAGAAGAGAGGTTTATTGGATAAACATTTTATCTCAAATACAAGTCCCCCACACTGTCCCAATGATCACAAAACGTAGTCTTGACAATTCCAAGAAAATATTTACTGAAATCAGCTCAGACTAAGCTTTATAACTCAAAATATCGAGTTCAACAAATTGGAGAGAGTTATAAAATTAAGAGACTCATCTTCATTAAAAGACAAAGTTCTTCATCACTCTTGCAACGTTCTGGGTCGCGATTGCGACCCCCATAAAAGCAAGACATCGAGATTGGGAAGCTCAAACCTCGGGATCCCACTGATATAAGGTAGTCAACACACACAAAATGCTCATTGCAACCAAAATTAAAAGGTACAGTTTCCTTCGCGAATGCTGAGGACTTTATCATGACCTCGATGTAGGATTTTACATGAACCAGATTCTATTGTATCAGCTAGCTAATCAAGTTTAACAATTCTTTGATGGGGTTCTTTGGAGTTATTCAGAACCCGTACTCTCCAATAAACTATGCTACCCAAAGAAATTTAACATTTCCGACTCAATCAAGATGTAAAAACTCCACTTAAGATTAAGGTCTTCTCAACAAAAAGTGGACCCCACACCCAAGCTTAATTTTAAGCCAAATTCCTCGAGATAGATTGGAATGATCGCTAAAATCTTGATGTCCATACCATAGTTCCTTCTAAATCAAAGTCATTATTTTGAATCAAAGAAAACTGTTAGAATTACATTCAAAGATGAGCTACCTAAAGTTTTGCCCGAAGTGAACTATTCAAGTATCGAAAGCCCAGAAATACAAAAACTAACATAAAAACCAAATGAACAACTAGGTGACTGTCCAGAAAGTCATAAATCATTTAGGTCACTATATGTAAGCTCTAATCACCGAAAACAATGCACTATATAGGAAATGACTTAGCTGGTCATTAAATCACTTATGCACGCACCCTCTTACTACTACACAAGGTGAGAACTCAGTAAACACAAAAGAAAGAAGTATGATGATAATCCAACAAAATATGTGGATTTCCATCGTAAATATTTTTTGTTTCTTAAAGTAGCTAGAAACAAACAAGGGAAGAGACTCTCTTTGATTAACAAGCCTGGAACACGACCATCCGCCTCCAAACACATTCATAACCTTGCTACCCAAAACAAAATAGATCTAAATTGTGAAACATTTAGGGAAATGTAAATTTTGGGTCGTGGGTCGCCCATGTTGACCGACCCGACTCAACCCGATTTTGCTTGACCCAATCTGTTTGTTATCCTATATGATTTAATTAATCAATTAATTAAATAGATAATCCTTTTAAAGGATAAGAGAGAACAGTTACAGAATAACTGTTCAACCTCCCCTTAAAAGTCTCCTAGTGGGAGTAACTTTTTTTAGACGTGGGAATGTAAAAGAGAAGAGGGGAAGAATGTGAGAAAGGTAGAAACAAAATATAAGTAAATAAATAGAGAATAAAGTTCTTTACACAAATATGTCTACACACTAAGGAGACTCTTAGTTTGTGAGCAAAAACGATCTTGGTTTCCTTGTGATTCAAAGAGAGATCAAGAGGAACTCCTTTCGACAACAAAATTAACAACAAATATTTCCGCTGCAAGTTATAAGGTACACAACTTGTTGTTGTTTTGCCCTTAAAATTCCTTCATTGGTATCAAAGTCATCGTTAATTGATCCCATTATTTGATGTTTCCATGTGCATTCACTGTATTATTGCAAAGAAATAAACTGTAATTAATTTTTTCTTGAAAATCAGTGAAAAGAAAAAATATGGAAGGAGTTAGGATATTTTTTAAGGCCTATTTGAATGTGTATTAATTATATGGTAAATATGATTCAAAATCCTATTTGATTCTGACTCAGATTGTAGATAGGATTCCTTGTCCTACAAAGAAAGAAATTATGTCAATTTTTTTTTGAAAAACTGCTTCTGTTTGTAGCAATCTGGAAATTGATTGTACAATATTTTAGGTCAAAGTTTATTTTTTCATGATCTGCTCATTCTTAGCTTTTCAAAAATATATTATATTAAAAAACGGATTTAAAACGAGTGAGATATGAATTTTTGAAAGTAGATTGTTTTGACTATTTTTTTTCTAGAAAAACTGCTTTTGTTGGTTGCAATCGAGAAATTGGGCGTACAACTTTTCAAGTCACAATCTGCTCGTCCGTAGCTTTCCAAAAATATATTATAATAGATAACGAATTTAAAATGAGTGAGATATGAATTTTTGAAATTGGGCTGAAAAAAATAATAATACCAAAAACATTTTTTTTTAAGATTATGGGATGAATTTTATGTCCTTTTAGGATTACTCTTTTTGGAAAATGAATTTGTGTCCTTTTAGGATTTTTTCAAATAGATTGTATGTGTTTATATATTATGTTTTTCAAATATCGGTCTTGTTGATTCGTTTAGTCCTTATGTTCCTTAAACAATTTTTTTGTGTCTTCTACAAATGAAAGTGATATATGTTGTCACATTGAATGGTTCAACCATTTTTATTATTTCCTTGTTCCTATTTCAGACATGGCTGAACAGGAACAAACTTGAATTATTCCAAGTGGGAGTTCTCGAAGTCGAGCTAAAGGACAATGTAGAAGAGCACGTCGCCGGAGGACATGTTTTCGAGGATGAGAAATCATATGGATTGGTGTCCCGAGGGCCACATAGAATCTGTTAAGGAATCAAAGGGCCATTCGAAGGAAAAAAGATAAAGATTTGAAAGAGTTTATATCTTTGAAGATGGACCCTCTTGACTCTCTATTAGACTTCCTCATTAACACGGAATTTGATGAGGTTAATGAAAGTGTCATTCAAGTTGAGGAGTGAGTTGCATATGACGTTTTGTATCATTCCTTACCAGAATACTAGAAACTTGAATTGATTAGAACTTATTTCGAAATTGGGGATAATGAACCATTATGAAAGTATGTGGTGAATATAGGAGTCAAGTAGGTAAAACTTCACAACATAAACCTAGTTTAGTATTGAATTTTGTTGCTTATTCTTTATAAATTATGTAAAGAACATCATTGATTATGCTTTAAATATGAATATTTGTGTTTTATCCTTTTTTTTTGGATAAGTGGATTATTATTCAATTGCATATTATCATATGGTGTTTGATTATTAGACATGTAAATCTTTGTGATTATGGTCTAAAATATATTAGTGTACACATTAAGAAGTTAGTTTCAAATTTTGGTTAAATATTTAGTTCGTAGAAGATGATTGGATGCTTACGTGTCTTTTTGATGTTACATTTAAGTATGAAACTGATAAGTACGAGATTTGGACTCATTTAGGGTTTTTTGAGATAGATTTAGTGTTTCCAAATGCTTAATTTGTGCCATAAACTGATGCTAAAGCCTTGATTTTGAGGTATATGGATTGAGGAGCAAAGCAAGGACACTAACAGGCAAAAAGGAACAAAACAAGCTGAAGGAATGAAGAAGGGCGAGCCTGAGGATGGCCAAGAGCACTTGGCATGTCGCCGAGTGGCTAATCTGATCGCCTAAAGTTCCAGTGTGCCAAGCCCTGAAGGAAGAAACCAAGTCGGCGACGAAAAGGAGCAGTTGGCGAATTGCTGAGCAGTTCCGCGATGCAAAGAGAGATCGCCCAAAGTTCCAGAACTTGAGGATGCTGAGTGCCAAGGCAAAAAGGCGATGAAGGAGATCAATGGGCGGATCACCGAGTGTTTCGGTGAGCCCGAGTTACTTCGCCAAACGACCCTTCGTGGCTTATTTTTGGCATCTATAAATTAGATTTTGAACATTTTATTTATGGAGAACTTTCTGTTGGATAAGTTGGACAAGACTGAATTAGTTTATAATAGTTTTCTCTTGAGTTTTTCATTAGACTTGGAGAATTTTGGAGATTTTGGACATGGGTTTTATGTTGCTCTTATGCACCATTGGCAAATAGTTTAGCAGGATTGGCTTTGGCCTATGTTTTGTCGTTAGGTGCAAGTTGCACCCCCTGATTTTAGGGCGTGACAAATTGGGTATCAAAGCAATATCGCATTCTAGGGATTGTAGACACGTAATTTTTTTTTACTGAATTTAAAGTTTTACACCATTTTTAGTACTTAAATATTTTTTAAAATTAAATATGTTTGAATGTATCTTATTTCAATAATAAATATATTTTAAAAGATTTGAAAATGACAAAAAAAATAAGTTACATTTTAATGTAGATTTATTTTAAAGATAATTTTTTTTATAAAAGAATATACATGTTTCTTTTAATAAATAAGCTAGTATTTCTTAATTATAATATATTATTAGATACTTAATTCTTGTTAGTTCAAAAACATTTAAATAATATTCTTATCTTATATTATATTATATTAAAAAAACTAAAACTAACCTACACTACCCCAGTCACTCACATCTCAGCCCACTTCTCCCATTGCCCCGCACACTACATGCAGACGACACACACAACACATACAAAATACACCCCCATATATCCTATATAACTATACTAAACAACACAACACGGGAGATACTAGCATCAGCAAAAACAAAGAACACACACAGATACCAAGAAAAAAAAAGAACTCTTAGGCAGCACACAATACACACAACATATACAGCAGCAACAATCATACGCACACGACCAAAATAAAAAAAGAGAAACATACACACACAACAGACGAACACAAAAGAAAACAAGAAGATTTTTTTTATTTCTTTCAACACATACATACACAAGAAGATAAGAACACAACACGATAACATCTGAGTTCGAGGTTTGCTTTCGTGGTTTCTGTGGTCTTTTCCTTGTGAATTAATTTTCACAGAAGGTAACACTTGATCTTCAATATATTATTTAATATCATAATTATACAAGATGTGATTCTAATGTTATGATGTTGCTCAAATTTATGAGTGTTTAATTTTTGCCGGAACGTGGCAACCGATCCATTCAACACACCACAATCACAATCACAATCACAATCACAATCACAAATATATTCTCAAGTTCATACAATTTAGTCATGATTCATGGCATCCATCATTCGTCTATCTCATTTACAACAAGTGTGATCAATAATGCACCATTCGCATACATACATGCATCATAATGAAGCAAGACAAACATACACCACACAATCATAGAATCAACCATCACCTACCTCGAAACATCTTGAAACCCTAAGAAACTTGATCCTTCCCTTTCCGGATTCGTTCCGCTTGTTCTTGGTCTACAAACAATCATAATAATACGGGAATCAATAAACAATCACTAATTACCCGTATTATTAACAATTCTAACAACTCTAGATCATACCTATGATCCCAAGTATTGTAACTAGGGCTTTTTTCACCATGGTTTCCAATTCAAAATCCTCCCCCATCAATAATTACCCATTCTATTACGTTCTACGGATAAAAAAAATGGATTCGGGAGTGAAAAGCTTACCTTTAGCCTCAAGAATGGTGGAACACTTTCAAGAGTCGCCTAAGGTTCGTTTCTTAGCTCTAAAAATCGAAAACTGCAGAATAAAGATGTTTTGGGGTTTATGTACGACCTTAAGTCGCGTCGAACCTGCCACAATTGTCCTCACCCCGCTACAGAGGCCCGCCCTAGCAACAGAAATCACGCCCCAACGGCTTGCACAGAACCAGTGAACCATTTTAATAATTCCAAGACCCCCATTTCACAACACAATTTTAACCAATGACGCTCAGAAAATACCGTTCATGCTAAGATCGATTTCGGGAGTTCTACTCACCCGAATTCAATTCCCTAAAGTTGTACGGGTTCCTTAACGACTTATCTAACTACTCATGTAATCAAAATCATAAATAAGTCACCCAGTTATTACCAGATTTACTTACACCTTAATGACTCCGATTTCGTCCAAATCTGGACTAGGTTGAGAAATTCCAAGTTACTACGAAAAAGTTTTTCTACCAAAAATATTTCCCCATTGTCTTTTCTATATCGATGGAACCCGATCGTTACAGTAGATACCAATTTACCTATCAATCATCCCCGAGTGACAAAACTTAGGAATAATAGGCTAAGGAAAAAATGAAGTAGTACTTGAATCGACGAACAATTGGGGATACTTGTCTCGCATGTCCCTCTCGGTTTCCCAAGTAGCTTCCTTAACTGGACGATGCTTCCATTGGACTTAATCTCCTTGGTCCTCAACTTACGCACATCACGATCAAGAATTGCAATTGTTTCCTCCTAATATTGGAGGTCTTTGTCTAACGCAATTGAGTCCAACTTAATGGTATAATCTCCGTCACCATGATACCTCTTCAACATGGACACATGAAATACCGGTTGCCATATCTATGCTGAAGTGATAACTATTATTATAGGAGAATTCACACAAAGGTAGGAACTTATCCCAATGCCCTCCAAAGTCAATCACACATGCCCTCAACATGTCTTCTAACACTTGAATAGTCCTCTCTGACTGCCCGTCTGTTTGTGGATGGAAGGTTGTACTAAAAGTGAGTTGTGTGCCCAACTCATCATGTAATTTCCTCTAAAACTTGGAGGTAAACTGCGTACCACGATCTGAGATGATAGAAAGGGGCACCCCATGCAACCTCACTATCTCCTTCACATAAATTTTAGCCAATTGTTCAACATTATAATCTATTCTTACCAGAATAAAATGGGCTGACTTAGTCAATCTATCAACCACTACCAAAATAGAATCAAACTTCCCCAAAGTCTTGGGAAGACCAACCACAAAATCTATGGCTATCCTTTCCCACTTCCATTCCGTAATTGGCATTGTTTGAAGCAAACCTGCAGGTCTTTGATGTTCATATTTCACTTGTTGGCAATTTTGACACTTAGCCACAAACTCCACTATATCCTTCTTCATGCCCGGCCACCAATAAATTTGCTTCAAATCTCGATACATCTTCGTCACACCTGGATGAATAGAATATCGCGAACCATGAGATTCTGCCAACAATTTATGAATCAAGTCATCAACTCGAGGAACACAAATTCTTCCTTTAAAACTGAGAACGCCTTCCGCATCAAGAGTGGTCTCTTGTGCCTTACCAATCGCAGTCTTCTTTCTAAGCTCCTTCAAATTCTCATCCTCAAACTGTTTGGCCTTGATCTCCTCAATGAATGTGGCCCTTACTTCAATACTAGCTAACATACCACCTCTTTCTGAGATGCCCAACTGCATGACCTTAAACTCTAAGATCTGAATTTCCTTAGCCAAAGGTCGTTTGGTTATACTCAAGAAAGCTAGACTCCCCATACTCACCGCTTTTCGACTCAAAGCGTCTGCCATCACATTAGCCTTACCCGGACGGTATTGAATGGTCACATCATAATCTTTAAGTAACTCCATCCACTTTCATTGTCTCAAATTCAGATCCTTTTGAGTGAACACATGCTGCAAACTACGATGATCAGTAAACACTTCACACTTAACACCATAGAGGTAATGCCGCCAGATCTTAAGAGCAAACACTACCGCTGCCAACTTTAAATCATGTATTGGATAATTCCTCTCATGCACCTTCAATTAACGCGAGGCTTAAGCTATAACATTCTTATCCTGCATCAGCACAGCACCCAAACCAGAATATGAAGCATCACAATAAATAATAAAATCTTTACCTTCAACCGGTAATGCTAGAATAGGCATGGTGGTCAAGATAGTCTTGAGCTTTTGGAAGCTCTCCTCATATTTTTCAGTCTAGTCAAATGGTATCTCCTTTTTGGTCAAATTTGCCAAGTGAGTGGCAATATAAGCAAAGTTCTTCACAAATCGACAATAGTAGCTAGTGAGCCCTACAAAACTCCTAACTTCCGTCACTGAGCTAGGACGAACCCAATTCTTAACCGCCTCAATCTTTTGAGGATCTACCATCACCCCTTCTTTTGAAACTACATGCCCCAAAAATGCAACCAAAGTCAACCAAAATTCACACTTAGAAAATTTCGCATACAACCTTTGTTTCCCAAGAACACCCAAAACAATGAGAAGATGGTCGGCATGCTCTTCCTCACTTTTCGAATAGATTAAAATATCATCAATAAAGACTATGACGAAATAATCAAGAAATGGCTTGAACACCCCATTCATTAAATTCATGAAAGTTGTAGGCGCATTGGTCAAACCAAAAAACATAACCAAAAACTCATAGTGCCCATAGCGAGTCCTAAACACCGTCTTGGGCACATCCTCAAGCCTAATTTTCAACTGATGGTAGCCAGACCTAAGATCAATCTTAGAGAAAACTGATGCACCTTGCAATTGGTCAAAAAATCATCTATTCGAGGCAAGGGATACTTATTTCAAATAGCGACCCTATTCAATTGCCATTAATCTATACACATTCTCATACTACCATTCTTTTTCTTAACAAACAAAACTGGAGCACCCCATAGGGAATCACTAGGATGAATAAATCTCTTATCAAGAAGCTCTTGGATTTGAGCCTTAAGCTCTCTTAACTCTGCCGGAGTCATGCAATATGGAAGGATAGAAATGGGACGAGTACCAGGTTCTAAATCAATGCAAAAGTCTATATCTCTATCCGGATGCATACCAGGAAAGTCATTAAGAAACACTTCTCTAAATACTGACACCACAGGAATAGACTCAATGGATGAAGCCTCAATCTCAACATCCCTAATATGAGCCAAATAAGCCAAACAAGCCAAACAACCCTACATTATCAATTCCTAGCCCGAATGGAGGATATGATCTTAGCTTGCTTAGGCTTGTACACCCCTTCCCACTCTAATTTTTCCCTTCTCGAAATTTCTAGAGTTACAAATTTAGTATTACAATTAAGCATAACATAATAGGGGGACAACCAAGTCATGCCTAAGATTATATCAAAATCAGTCATATCCAGAATCACCAAATCAGCCAAAGTCTGAAAACCCATAAACAACATAGGACAAGCACGATAGACATGGGTGACTATGACTGACTCTCTAATTGGGGTAGAAACATGGATAGAGGCATCAAGTATATCACAAATCATAGCAAATTCTGAGGCAAATTGCACGGATACATAGGAATAAGTAGAAACCAGATTAAATAACACATTAGCCATCCGGTCACAAACAAGAATAATACCTGTGATCACCGCGTCAGGCGCCTCTGCCTCATTCTTGCCTGGAAAGGCATAACACTGAGCCCTATCATCTTGACGAGCCACTTCTCTGCCTGGTTGCACGTTACCCCTGCCTGCATTACCATTTCCTCTACCTCCACGGCGTCGCTCATTACTTCCTCGCCCACCTTGTGGATGCCCTCGACCATTATTACCATTCCCCATGGGTACCACTACTCTAGACTGCTGCTGCGCAAAATCTAACACACGTGGGTGGGGACAATCTCTCCTCATATGCCCAGGTTCACCATAATTGTAACATGTACGATCAAAAGATGGCCTGCTGCCCATTAAAGGTGTGACTCCTTGGCTATCCTGAATCAAATTATGAGGTGGAGTTCCCAAGTAATTACCTGCAGAGGCGAGCATAACAGACTGAATTGGCTTGGCTACAAGCGTTGGCCTCCCTGAACCTCTGGAATAAGAACCTTGAAAGTTGTTTGAATTCTTGGCCCTTTTTGCCAATGCCTTAGCTTGACCGTCTCGCTTCACCCCCTCATTTTTCTTAACATAGTCTGTTACCTCATTAAAGCTCCTCCCTGCAGAGGTCAATTGAACAGATAATACCTGCAACTCAGAATTTAGTCCCCTAATAAAGAAACAGATCCTCTCCTCCTCAGTAGTCACCAATTGAGTAGCATATCTAGACAAAGCATGAAACTTGGCCTCATAAGCAGCCACAAAAATCCCATCTTGCTCCAAGGCCATGAACTCATCCTTCTTGCGATCTGTCAAAGTTCTAGGCACATACTTCTCTAGAAATAGTGCATGAAATTGGGTCCAAGTAAGTGGAGGTAAAATTGAAGATCTACATTCCATATAAGCTCTCCACCACTGCTTAGCCTTACTTTGAAGCTGAAAAGTCACGAACTCAACCCCATGCTGATCGACAATTCCCAACTTATGAAGCCTCTCGTAGTAATCTAAGATGAACTCATAAGCATCCTCATTCTCAGAACCAATAAATACAGGAGGCTTTAGCTTCAACAACATAGTAAACATCTCATGCTCATTACCAGTCATAACAGAACCCAACAAAGGACGAAAGAAAGCATCATTACCTCCAGTCCCACCCACCTTGGGCGCAGTGCTAACAACAGGGGGATTAGTAAGAGCTTGAGTTGCTTGAGCAGAAGGAAGCACTCCAGGACCAACCAACCCTTTCAGGAATGACATGAACCGTTTGAGCTAACACTAGGTCTATGGGAGGAACACCGGTAGTCTCAGCCTGCACCTCTTTCTATTGTCTAACCTTCTCAAATTTACAACCTCAATATCCTCTTATATCTCTTCATGATGCACGGGAGGGGCATCATTTTGGGGAGCATTTCCGACCGGTAGACCATCTCTAGTAGCTGGCGCCACTCTTCTTCTGCCTCTACCTCTAGCTCTTCCTCTACCCCTGCCTTGACCGCGGCCTCTCACTGCAGATTACTCAGCTGGAGCATTGACGGGAGCTACGGGGATAACGTCGTTGAATCTAGTGTTAACCATATGCGGACAGAAGAGTGAAAGAGGTTAGATACCAATTTGAATCGCCAAATATCAATTGGAATCAAGTCATAGCACGAAATGAGACAATAAATTAGAGAGATTTCCTAAAGTCCATAGCGTCTCGAAGAAAAGTAAAGGTGTCCCCATAACGTTCCGCAAGACTCTACTAGACTCATTTTGGTACATCGAGATCAACAAAACTAGACTCTGATACCAACTTTGTCACGACCCAAACCGTCGTGATTGGCACCCACACTAACCCTCCGATGGGAGAACCACTACTACAACCCAAACCAAACAACTAAACCAAAAACTAAAGCATTTTAAGGATACAAAAACAAGAATAATATCTAAAAACTGAAGTTTCCATAAACTTCCAAAAGATCTAACAACTAACAATGAGGAAATTACACCTAGAACCTGAAAGTCAATGTACCAAAACATCTAACAATGAACCAAAGTCTAAACAAGAAGGGATACATCTCTCAACTAATGAACTAATCAACTAACTAGAAAAGTCTAAGTCCGAAATGGTGGACATAGATGAAAGAGAACTCATGGCAGCCCGAAAGAACTGACTCACACTTGAATTTGAAGCGGTCACTGATCTTCTAGACGAGGTCTGTCAATAGCCGTCTGAAGATGCCTTGTACTCAACACGGAAAGAGCAAGTGCAGTATCAGTACACAACCACAATGTACTAGTAGAATCACGCGACTATCCCACTAAGTGCAACATACATAAGTCAATACAACAATATAATCACATGCATATATCGAACATATACAATATTATCAACATTTACGAACAATGAACAACTTCACATTTCTCAAGATACACAAATATGACAAGTCATTGGTCCTCTCATGGAACCCAAACCCAAACAGTTAGCATACCGGAACGTGGTACCCGATCCAATGATTATGCCAGAACGTGGCAACTGATCCCATAATTATGCCGGAACGTGGCAACCGAGCCAAGTTAGTTATGGCGGAATGTGGCAACCGATCCATTCAACACACCACAATCACAATCACAATCACAATCACGAGTATATTCTCAAGTTCATACAATTTAGTCATGATTCATGGCATCCATCATTCGTCTATCTCATTTACAACAAGTGTGATCAATAATGTAACATTCGCATACATACATGCATCATAATGAAGCAAGACAAACATACATCACACAATTATAGAATCACAACTATCACCTACCTCGAAACAAACTTGAACCCTAAGAAACTTGATCCTTCCCTTTCCAGATTCATTCCGCTTGTTCTTGGTCTACAAACAATCATAATAATACGGGAATCAATAAACAATCACTAATTACCTGAATTACTAACAATTCTAACAACCCTAGATCATGCCCATGATCCCAAGTATCGTAACTAGGGATTTTTCCATCATAGTTTCCAATTCAAAACCCTCCCCCATCGATAATTACCCATTCTATTACATTATACAGATCAAAAAATGGATTCGGTGAGTGAAAAGCTTACCTTTAGCCTCAAGAATGGTGGAAAACTGTCAAGAGTTGCCTGGGGTTCGTTCCTTAGCTCTAAAAATTGAAAAAGGTAGAATACATATGTTTTGGGGTTTATTTACGATCTTCAGTCACGTCGAACCCGCCAAAGCGGTCCTCACCCCGCTACAGCGGCCCCGCCCTAGCGGCAGAAATCCCGCTCCAACTGTTTGCTTGGAACCAATGAGCTATTTTAATAATTCCAAGACCCCCATTATACAACACACCTTAACCAACGACCCTCAGAAAATACCGTTCACGCTAAGATCGATTCCGGGAGTTCTACTCACTCGAGTTCGATTCCGTAAAGTCGTACGCGTTCCTTAACAACTTATCTAACTACTCATGTAATCAAAATCATAAATAAGTCAGTCGGTTGTTACCAGATTTCCCTAAACCTTATTGACTCCGATTTCGTCCAAATCTGGACTAGGTTGAGAAATTTCACGTTACTACGAAAAAGTTTTTCGACCCAATTTTTTCCCCCATTGGCTTTTCTATAACGACGGAACCCGGTCATTACAAAAATGTTGAAGAACTTGATATGAAACAACAAAGTTTAAAGAGTATTTTCAAAATTAGAAAATTAAAACTAGTAGAGAAAATAGAATTAGAAAAAAATTAGAAAAAATATACAAAATATTTTTTTCGAAGAAGAAAATCGACCCCACTGAATGCACAGGGTCCCCTTAGGAAAATTATTCCCCTCAAGTACCCAAGGTTAATGGAATATATCCTCCTAGGATAGAACGATCTTACTCACCGGTGTATCAATACCTATAACCACGGTGTTGGCGAACCACTCAACGGTAGTAAAGTACACTTTGAATATTAGATTTAGTAGTAGTAGAAGAAGTCCAGAAAATTTGTTTTCTTAAAATGGGAGGGAAATCCCTCTATTTATAGACAACAAAGGGTAGTGTGAAAATATTCTTATTATGCTTTACTAGAAAGGTCACAACTCTTTGGTAAAGTCACAATCTTTCCGAAAGGTCACAACCTTTCATAAAAGTCACAACTTTTTGTATAAGTCACAACTCCTCATAAAAGTCACTATTTTTCATTAAAGTCACAACTCTTCATAAAAGTAACAACTCTTCATTTTCCATTCACACCTTTTAAAACCTAATTATCCCCCACATGAATGGGGAATGACTTAAAGACAAAGAAACGGACACACGTGTATACTTTACAAGCAAGAATTAATTGCATCTGGATAAGTAAGTTTCCCTTTGAACTTTCCATAGTGAACATATGTCGGATATACTCGGTCAATCGATAAATTTGATATCTTGAAACCGTCAAGATTAGGTGTATACCTAGACAACCATATGTCACACAATCAATAATTTACCGTCTATGGCTCTCACAACTTCGTTTCATCCATGAACACCTCTTGTTTTCATGAGTGTATAAAGAGATAGACTTTTTACAATCATCCTCTTTGAAGCGGCTTATACTTCACACTCACATGTGTGATTTGTAACCGTGTCATCGCATAGATACACTATTTGGTCGAATATTCCAAATTAAGAATCATTTAAAAAACTTTAAGCTTTATTAACTCATTAAAAAGAATTAATGTTTTATCCTTTTCCTGAACATTGTATTCATTACGAGAATGGATTGAGTTATTTGACAATGCCAAACTGCCAGTCAAAACTTTGTTTTCTTCTTGAACCTAGCTCTTGGGATCTCCAGTCTGTTAGGTAGAGTTACCACCATGATGACTTGTCTTATGTTTTAAATCTATTCCCTTAGATGATATTTCAACTCTCTCTAGTTAGATCTTTTGTAAGTGGATGCAACACATTACCCTTTGACTTTACATAGCTAATTGTGATAATTCCACTAGAGAGTAGTTTTCTAATGGTATTATATCTACGTCTTATATAATGACACTTTCCATTATACTTCATGCTCCACAACCTACCTATTGCATAATGACTATCAAGGTATATGCATACATATGCCAAATGATTGGGCCAAAAGAGAATATCTATCGAAAAATTCTGGAGTCTTTCAATTTATTCACCGGCCTTATTTAGAGCGACAAGCTTAGAGATCATTGTAGAGCTAGTGATACATATATGTTTGAATGATTTCCAAGAGACTGATCCTCCACCAAGAGTAAATACATATCCACTCGTTGATTTTATTTCATTTGATTCGGTGATCCAATTTATGTCACTATATCCTATCAATACTGCTGGATATTTTTTATATTGCGAGACACAATTTTGAATATGTTTTAAATACCCCAAACTCTTTTCATTGTCATCTAATTAGTTTGATTAGGATTACTCGTGAATTGACTGAGCTTACTAATAACAGATGTTATATCTGATTATGTACACATCCTGATATACATCATACTTCCCAATACTCTAGCATAATTCAATTGTGAGTCACTTTCGCCTTCATTCTTTTGAAGTGCAAGACTCTTATTTATTGGAGTCTTGACAATATTAAAATCCAAGTATTTGAACTATTTAATTAGCTTTTCAATGTAATGAGACCGTGGCAATGCTGAACATTATGGATTTCTAAGGATTCTATTACTTAAGATCACATCAGCAACTCCTAGATCATTCATATCAAAGTTGTTTTCTAGCATATGTTTAGTAGCATTTATGTCATTAGTGTCTCTACTAATGATCAACATGTCGTGAATATACAAACAAACAATGAACTTGTAATTTTAATATAAACACATTTATCACTTTCATCATTCTTAAATCCATTTGCCAACATGGTTTGTTCAAATTTCTCATGTCATTGTTTGGGTGCCTGTTTTAGTCCATAAAGTAACTTAACAAGTTTTCACACTTTCTTTTCTTTATCAGGAACCACAAAATCCTCAGGCTATTCCATGTAAATTTC
This sequence comes from Solanum acaule, assembly GCA_036250505.1. Lineage (NCBI taxonomy): Eukaryota > Viridiplantae > Streptophyta > Magnoliopsida > Solanales > Solanaceae > Solanum > Solanum acaule. The sequence goes on from JAJOOR010011399.1 coordinate 17,801, forward strand.
TTCCCCCACTTCTCCATTTAAGAAAGTTGTAACTCTAGTAACTGACGAGTGTGTGTCAGAAAAATCAAGACCTACTTTATATCAAAAGCCTTTGAAAAAAAAGTCTTGCTTTGTATTTGTCAATAGTTCCATCAACTTTCATTTTCCTTCTGAAGATTCACTTCGAACCCAAAAGTTTATTTCTTGGAGGAAGATCAATCAACTTCTAATATTGTTGCTCACGATTCTTACTATTGGTAGGATGAGTCCACATAAGGCATAAGAAATGTTACAAAATCATATCCAAAGGAAGTAGCTGTCCTTTGACATTTACTATTCCTATGAATCTATTTATTAATAATATTCTCCTTTTGTTCTTTCCAAGGTTTTTTAGACCCTTCACTAGACTATTCAAGTCTAATTTTTACAGTCCACATTCTTAGGTCCTACTTTAATCCTTTTAGGAATAGGAACTTGGACTTTGGCTAGTCACCTCCAAACTTTGAAATATTTCAATTTGGATTTCCTTCCTTTCCATTTCTCATATGGAATAGATTGTGTCCTGAACAAACAAAACTTTTTATTGATTTCTTCTGAAAAGACTAACATTTTTGTTGTTCCTTTTTGCTATAAGGATGCTTCTCCACACAAGTTTTGTGGTAAATCTGAACTTAAAAGTAATGTAGCCAACATTTCCTTCAAAGTTCATTTTTTTTCATTATGCAATTCCATTAGATTGAGGTGAATAAGGCAGTAGTTTCATGGATAATCCCTATTTCCAAACATATTTATGCAAAAGGAGATTTATACTCTCCATCCCTATCATTTTTATCTTTTTTCCCAATTGATTTTCAACTTCAATATTATATTGCCTAGATGAATCTATTCCTTCATCCTTACCATTCAACAAATAGACATAACCGTATCTAATGTAACTGTCAATAAACGCTATGAGATACTTTTTTCCCATCACGAGATGATGTTGACTTCATATCACAAATGTCAGTGTATATCAACTCTAAGGGATTAGAGTTCCTTTCATTAGATTTATAAGAATGCTTATAATACTTAGATTCAACACAAACTTGACATTTTTTTATTTATTGCACTCAAAGGTAGACAAAACTTCTAAGTTAATCAGTTTTCATTGCAGGGTTTTGTAATTGACATGTCCCAAGTGTTCATGTCACAAACAATTTGACTCAAACAAATAAGAACAAATAAAAATATTGAGTTTGGAAAGCTCTCCGTGTGGTAACTTTTTCTCATAAATTTTTTGTTCCTACTTATTACAATTTTGTGTGATACAAAAATCGTTTAGAGTCAGTACCTTGTTAAATGCCATTTCAAAAGGATCTTTCTATAACTTTCAATTTGATTGTTGTATAACTACCCATGAACATAGTTTCATCGTGTCCAATAAATGCAATATAATCAAAATGCTTGTTTCACAAAACATGACAAATGACTATTCACCAATATTCATGTCTAGACATATAGTTTTATTTTAATAGACATCTTTTCCTGAAAAATCACAACATTTTAAGTGACACTTTTTCATAAAATAATATAATTATTTTGAACAAGTGTGTGTGTGTATATATATGTATACTAGTTATACCATATACTAGTAAAAGAGAAACTCAACAACCACAATATCAAATATACTCCAAGAATTTTGTGAGTCTAACATAATACAAAAGTAATATTGAATTTCATATCTTGTGCTCCAAATTTAAATTAGACACTAAGTCTAATTTTATCTTAATCATAAGCAAAGAACCCGCCACATTTTAAGTCTAATTTGATTTTTCTATTGATACATTATGAGATTACCAACCATAGGATGCTCATGCTCCTCAAAGATTGATTTAAATTTAGAGTACCACCAAGAACCTGCTTAAGAGGGTGATATTCCAATGACAGATGTCATGCTCGGATATGGTAATTTTGAGTTTCGTGTGATGTCTTTTGGGTTAACAAACACCCAGGAGTATTTATTGACCTGATGAATTGTATGTTCATGTTTTTCTTAGGCTTTTTGTTATTGTTTTGATTGTTGATAATCTGGTATATCTCATTCAGAGATAAAGCATAGAGTCCATGTCCGAGAAGTTCTTTAGGTAGTCTACGATTAGAGGTTGTATGTAATGCTCCCAAAGTGTGATTTCTGGTTGCATTATATTTTCTTTTTGGGCGTTATTGTATTAGATGTTTGTATTCAGGTTGACTTATAAAGGATTGAGGTTGTTAAAACTTGACCTAGACCCACGACCATTATAGAAGTTCATAGCTTTCATAAAATAGAATGGTATGAGAAAGTTTGTGGAAGGGATTTTTTCACTTTCAGCATCGTTGACAAAGCTGAATCAAGAGGCAACTAAATTTCATAGGACCGCAACCAACGAGTGGTGTTCCCAAGAACTGAAAGATAGATTGACTTCAACATCGATTCTGACCTTACCAGAACATTTAAAGGGCTACACAATGTATTGTGATTCTTTCAAGCATTCAACTGATTTGTATTTTGGTTCAACACGGAAAGGTAAGTGCTTATACTTCTAAATAGTTAAAGAAGACTGAGAAGAACTACCTGACCCACAATTTAGAATTGGCTATATTTGCTCATGCCCTTGAGATTTTGAGGAATTACTTCTATGTATATAATGTTTATATTTATATAGATCATAGGTGTCCCTAGTATATTTGGAGATAAAAAGTGTTCAACCGGGGACAATGATGATAGCTTGAGTTTTTTTAAAGACTATTGCACGTATATCTTATACGTTCTAGGCAAATCCAATATAATAATTGATACGCTTAGTCATAAGTCTATTGACAGTCAAATTTATATAGGAGTGGAAAAGCAACAAATATTTGAAAACCTCGATTAGCTAGCCTATTTGGGGCTCAGAATATTTGACTCTAATGATGTTGCGGTCATAGATCAAGAAATAGCACTGTCACTTCTAGTTGTGAGGTGAAGGTGCAAGAATAAAACAATCTTAACATAGAGCAGCTCGGAGGAGAGTCTGTCACGCTCCGAGCCTATACCCTGGACGTGGCCGGCACTCGAGAACCATTGTTGGCCCCAAATGAATCCTTGGCCTGACTCAATTCTTAGAGGAAGACTTGCTCATAAATAAGATGAACTTAAAAGACAAACTTTGCTCAACTGTCTCAAAAGCAAACTCAGAATATTTAGAAATATACATTCAAACTGGCCTCAACGGCAACTCAAGTCTGGAACATAACAACTGAAATGAACAACACTCATGAAATAACGTCTATCTATTTGTGAAGCCTCTACTAACTGAGATGGACGTCGAGACAAGACCCACGACATCTAAATAACAAAATGAAATGACTGAAAGTAAACAAGGGATCCTCCGGAAGCAAAGAGGCTCACCAACAACTCTAGAACTCAACTGGATCAACGAAGCTCTGATCCTGGTTACCTGTATCTGCATCATAAAAGATGCCAAATGACATCAGTACATGAAATATAAGAGCATGTGAGGGGAATTCTAAAACATGACATAATCTTGAACTGGAACTAAAGAAACACTTACCTCATCTCAACCCAACTCAACTCATTTCAATATAAAGCAGTGATAAAGATGCAATATAAAGAAAAGATTTTAAAACAATAGATAGAAACTCAATGTATTGAAAAATATAATAATAACTCAGTTTGTATGCAAAAATACAAAATAACTCTGTTTGGGAGATTCTCTAACCGATAACCATCTCTATAAGTTATGTGGTGATACAATGTCTAGCCCACACTACCAGAACTGTCCTATACTTTGCCAGGGTATAGAACCTACTAACTAAGTGGATCCACTAGTCTATGCTAAAAATAAATAAGGAATCATCTAAAAATTATGAGCCTTTCTACCCACGTTGGCTACATGGTTTATGGGGGCTGTGAGTTGTTAGAAATCTTCCCTATATCGGTGCTCAATACTACTCCCAAAATATAACTTAGCTCACTATGTTTTAAAGAAAATATTTCCTCTTCCTCAACTTTGAGTTTATTACTCAAAAGGTTTTTCTCTTAAAAGAGATAGTACTGAAAACTGCTCATGAACTCTTTTGTAAATTAGTGTTCCTCTGTTCTTAAATGTAAAAACATTTCTCCTGGGAATACTTAGTTCCCATATATCATTTTAAAGAAAATGAACTCAGCTCTACTCTTCATCAAACTCAATGCTCAAGTCTTAAAACAAGTTTAAAAACAATTTGTAAAAGACTTTTGAAATGACGAGAAGAACTCTCAAGATGTGACTCTTAACTCTACCTTGAATTTGAATTATGAATTCAAGGTTATGATTCATGCTGTGAATGATTTCTAGATGTTTAGACTAGCTAGAATCAATAGGGAGTGAAGGTACACTTTAAGAGAACCTAGGCGGGCTAAATGACATAAAAAAGGTGGAGGCAGACGACCCGGACGCACTGCTGGCGCGGGGCGCTAACCCCTAAGTTCAGAGACCCATTTCTGGCGTAGTGTTGGAGCGCCACGCTAGCCTTGCTGGCGCATCTGTGGCGCGCCGTGTTACCATTTCCCCAGACAATTCAGACGGATTTTTCTACTCATTTTCTACCTTAATTCGACTAGAATCGAATGGTTTCTTCCCAAATCACTTAGAATCGAATACTCAATGTATGTACACAATAATCTACTCGAAACAACCCTCAAAACACTAACACTTATTTCAAGAACTTATCGAAACCCCAACAATCAAAATTATGAAAGGTATTCCAAAAAAACTCAACAAGAACTCAAAACCTTCAACTTTAAGAATGAATTTGCGCTGAAAATAACATGATTGGAATGGGTGAACGAACCCAACACTATGAGAACTCACATACCTCTTAGGAATCAAACGCTTGGTGAAATCCGCAACAAAACTCAAGAATCTTTATGAACGCCTTGAACTTTTCTCCTTTTCTCCTCTTATTGAACTCCTCTCAAAATCCTAAGCGTATTTTGATTTATGAAAACCGATCCAAATCATATTTGACCCCAAAATATTACTAAAAATTGAATTAATCTGATTGGGAAAGTAAAAGACCAAAATACCCCTCATATATTTAGGTAACTTTCCTTAACTAGACAACCTTCTTCAAACTGGCATATCTCCTTCATATGAGCTTGAAAATTAGCCAACTCAGTGGCGTTGGAAAGAGGATTACAAGACCTTTCATTTGATATTTTATGGGTCACCTAGCTCATGTTATACTGAAAGTTATGGTCGTTTGAAGTTGACTCAAAACTTATAACTCACAACTTAAGCATAACTTGCAAAATTTTAGATTTTTCTATTTCCAATTTAGCCTTGCATAAAAATATTGAAAACATGCTAAAAGGGACATTTTAGTTGAATGCATGCAATTTACTAAGTTAAAGCATCATTTTGAAGATAGTGGAAACCATAAGTCATAAGCATAATCAACTCATAGATAATCATATCATAAGAGGAACATATCATAAATACCCTCAAAGCATATTTGTGCAATGCATGGATAAGATCCCATAATCTCACCCATACTAAGTAAAGCTTCTTGAGTAGCTATAGTTCATAATTCATATTCTTGTTCATACTATTGTCATAATGGGGAATAAGCCTTACCGACATAGACCATGTGAAAAGTTTTAGAAAGAGAATATTTAGGGAAAAGTTGGTTTTGATTTGGGATTTTGGAATTACGAGGAATATGAATAAATTTAGGGGTCTTAAATCAATATATAGTTAGTCTAATTTAGAGTAAAACGACATCACTTAATATTAACTAAAATCGAAAAACCCCAAAATGCCCCATGGGTGGGTGTCTGTGGCAATATTTTTGGGACCTTGACCCACAACCCCTCACCTACGAGGCGTGGGTGGACCTATGGGGCGTGGGTCCCCTTCGTGGGTCACTGTTTTGGGCAGCCTTCTTAGGATCCTCCTCAAGGACCCATGGTTGGTCCTTGGGGAGTTGTACCTTGACGTTTTAACCCAAACCCTTAATTTTAAGTACCGGGAGTTATTCACAACTCTAACCCTCACGTCAAGCTATAGTTTAGTCTACTAGTTTTCGAGGTGTTACAATATCTCCCCCTTTGGAACATTCGTCTTCGAATGACGATCTAGACACCTTACGGAAGTAAAGACTCAAAACTAGCAGCCCATCATGCATGAAACATCAAAATAATATACAATTCAAAGGAGGAAACATTAACTCTATCTCAAACATAATCAATGCAACCCAAGGAAGTAAGAACTACATCTAACAACCCATTATGCATGAAATTTCAGCATTTCTAATATTCATAGGATAAACTACCTTCTCCAACTAAAAGCATGCTCAACACAATATCATGGACCCAACATGCAATTACTCTCAAAGGCATACTAAAGCATGTCCATCAATTCATCTCATGAAGTCAATTAGGCAACTCATATTCAATGCACAACAATATGAGGAAAATCAATCATAAAAACTCATTTTCTTACTGAACATGAATTTCTTCAAGAACATGCATAACATAAGGAAATCATGGAAAACACAAATAACACACATGACTCCCAAAACAAGGGAACTCAAGAGGAACTACTTATCTCAAGCTTGAATAGGAGTAGAAGGAAAGAGATGAGGATATCGAGACTTCATATCGGCCTCAGCCTCCCAAGTAGCACCCTCAACTAAATGATTTTTCCATAAAACTTTCACGGAAGCTATTTCCTTGTTTCTCAATCTCTTGACTTGCTAGTCTAGGATATCTATCGGAACCTCTTCATATGAAAAACTTTTGTCAACTCCCAATCCTTCTAGGGGAATAATGGATGCTGGATCTCCAATACACTTCTTGAGCATGAAAACATGAAATACTAGATGAATGGGGGTCCAACTCATTTGGCAAATCCAACTCATAGGCAACTTTACCAACTCGTTTCAACAGTTGGTATGGGCCTACATACCGGGGACTAAGTTTCCCTTTCTTGCCTAATCTTATCACACCTTCATGGGTGAGATTTTCAAATAGAACCAATCATTAACTTCAAATTGTAGATCCCTTCTTCTCACATCGGCATAAGACTTTTGTCTACTTTGAGCCGTTCTCAATCTCTCTCTAATAAGCCAAACTTTCTCAATGGCTTCATAAACTAGCTCGGGACCTATCAAAGCAATTTCACCGATCTCAAACCAACCAACTGGAGACCTACATCTCCTACCATACAAGGCTTCAAAGGGAGCCAAGCCGATACTTGAGTGATACCTATTATTGTAGGCAAACTTTATTAATGGCAAGTGGTGATCCCAATTGCCCTTGAAATCTATAACATTGCCCTTAACATATCTTCCAATGTTTGGATGGTACGCTCCGCTTTCCTATTGGTTTGGGGATGAAAAGCCATGCTAAGCTTAACCTTAGTACCAAGCCCTTTTTGGAATGACTTCCAAAAGTGAGATGTAAATTGAGTACCTTGATCGGAAATAATAGATAGAGGAACTCCATGCAATTTTACTATTTCCCTTATATACAACTTAGCATATTCTTCCATCGAATAAGAAACCTTGACGGGAATAAAGTGGGCTGATTTTGTCATCTGATCTATAATGACCCAAATAGAATCATGTTGCCTTCGGGTGCGAGGCCAACCCACAATAAAGTCCATATTCACATCTTCCCGCTTCCAAGTGGGAATACTTATATCTTGGGACAAGCCTCTCGGCCTTTGATGCTCAACCTTAACTTGTTGACAATTAGGACATTTGGCTACAAATCCCGCAATATCTTTCTTCATACCATTCCACCAATAGACTTCCCGTAGATTATGGTACATCTTGGTAGCTCCCGAATGAATAGAATACCGAGAATTATGAGCTTCCTCTAAAATTTGTTCCCTTAAACCATCAACATCCGAAACACATAACCGACCTTGGTACCTAAGCACCCCATCTCCCCCTTGGGGGAAAGCCTCAACGGACTTCTTGAGTACTGACTCTTTCAACTCAACTAATATAGGATCAAGATCTTTCTTAGACTTCACATCCATCACAAAGGACGATTCGGAACCATAATGGACTATGACACCACCTTTAGTGGAATCCACTAGTTAAACATCCAGCCAAGCCAACCCATGCACATCACGAACCAATTCTTTCTTTTCATCCTCTACATGAGCCACACTACTCATATACAATCTACTAAGTACATCCACTACCACATTAGCTTTGTCAGGGTGGTAAAGGACACTCATGTCATAATCCTTCAATAATTCTAATTACCTTCATTGTCGAAGATTCAAGTCCTTTTTAATAAACACATATTGAAGACTCTTGTGATCGGTGAAGACATCCAAATGGACCCCATACAAATAATGCCTCCATATTTTAAAGGCAAACATAACCGCCGCTAATTCAAGGTCATGGGTTGGATAGTTCCTCTCATAGAATTTAAGTTGTCTTGAAGCGTAGGCAATCACTTCACCATTTTGCATGAGCACACATCCCAACCCCACTCTAGAGGCGTCACAATATACCACAAAACCATCTGTACTCTCCGGTAAGGTCAATACCGGAGCAGAAGTAAGTCTATATTTCAACTCTTAGAAACTTTTCTAACAAGCATCCGACCACACAAACTTAGCCTTCTTTTGAGTCAAAGCCATCAACAGAGAAGCAATGGAGGAAAACCCCTCAACAAACCTCCTATAGTAACCAGCCAAACCCAAAAAACTTCTAATGTTATAGGTAGTTAGAAGTCTAGGATAGATCTTGACCGCATCCATCTTCTTAGGATCTATCTCAATACCCTTGCTTGACACAATATTACCAAGGAAAGATACAGACCTTAACCAAAATTCGCACTTACTAAACTTTGCAAAAAGTTGTTGGCCCTTAAGAACTTGCAACACAATTCTCAAATGGTCCATATGTTCATTCTCACTCCTTGAATAGATCAAGATATCATCGATAAACACAATCACAAACATATCAAGGTATTGTCTAAACACCCTATTCATTAAATCCATAAATGCCGCTGGAGCATTAGTCAACCCAAATGACAACACCACAAACTCATAATTACCATATCGGGTTCTAAAGGTCATATTTGGAATATAAACCCCTCTCACCCTCAATTGGTGATAATCCGAACGAAGATCAATCTTAAAGAAATATCTAGTCCCTTGAAGTTGGTCAAACAAGTCATCTATCCTTGGGAGAGGATACTTATTCTTGATGGTCACTTTATTCAATTGACGATAATTGATGCACATTCTAAGAGACCCATCCTTATTTCTAACAAACAACACGGGACAACCCCATGGAGAGATGCTCCGTCGGATGAAACCCTTATCTAGTAACTCCTTTAGTTGCTTCTTCAACTCTTCTAACTCCGCCGGAGCCATTCTATATGGAGGAATTGAGATAGGTTGCGTATCCGGTAAAAGGTCAATACCAAAATCTATTTCCCGCTCGGGAGGAATACCGAGCAAATCATTGGGGAAAACTTCTAGGAACTCATTAACTACCGGAACTGACTCTAGAGAAGGGCTTTCAGATTCAACATCCCTCACCCTAACAATATGGTAAATACACCCTTTGGAGATCATCTTCCTAGATTTAAGACGAGACAATTTGACCTCTAGGCATATAGTTTCCTCCTTTCCACTCTAACATAGGCTCATTTTGAAATTGGAATCTAACCACCCGAGTCCTACAATCAATAGAGGCATAACATGCATGCAACCAATTCATAACCAAAATCACATCAAAGTCTAACATGTCTAACTCTACCAAATCCACCAAAGTAATTCTATGGGACAAGGAAATGGGACAACTTCTATAAACCCTCCTTGCCACTACAGAATCACCAACCGGGGTAGAGACCGAAAAAGGTTCTAATAACACTTCGGGGAGCATATCAAATTTCATGGCCCCATAAGGTGTCACAAAGGACACAGTAGAACCGGGATCTAACAAGGCATACACATTAATAAGAAAGACTTTTAACATACCGGTCACCACATCCGGGGAGTTCTCTTGGTCACCTCGGGATTGAAGAGCATAAAAGCGATTGGGGCATTCGAGTTTGAACCGCTTGGAGGAGCTTGTTTATCTTCTCTTCCCTTAACCTTGAGCATCAGACAATCTCTCATCTTGTGGCCAATCTTCCCACAACTAAAACACCCATCGGTGCCAACTAGGCACTTACCATCATGCTTTCTTCCACACTTTGCACAATTAGGGCTAGCCATATAAGAACCACCACTATAACCTCCTTGAGGTTTAGGGTTGGAAACCCTATACTTGTTAACTCTTGGAGCACTAGAGGAGCCTTGGTTGGAAAACCTTTGCCTAAACCTTAGTCGACCTTGTCCATCGTACCTAGCATTGGAGAAATTCCCATCACCGATTCTAGCTCTTTTCACTTCCCTATTATTTTCCTTGAGTTTTGACTGCTCAATTTGTTTAGTGTACACCATAAGCCTTGAGATATCCATGTCATGATGGAGTATTGTCGTACGACATTCTTTTTCAACCAAGTCGGACTCACTAATCAAAAACCTACTCATCTTATCCCTCGAATCTGCCACCATAGTCGGAGCATACTTGGACAATTGAGTGAATTTTAGGGCATACTCTTTCACACTCATACTTCCTTGACAAAGGGTAATGAATTCTTCCACCTTAGCTTCCTTCAACTCCCGCGGAAAGAATCTATCAAGAAATACCGATTTGAACAATTCCCATCCTACCGGCCCACTACTACGGGTCTTTCACCCTTCCACTAATTATACCATACTTGAGGAACATCTTTTAGTTGGTAGGCGGCTAACTCCGCCTTCTCTTTCGAAGACACCCCCATAATAGTAAGAACTTTATAAACCTCATCGATAAACCTTTGGGGATCCTCTTCCACTTTGGAGCCATAAAATTTGGGAGGGTTCATTCTAGAAAAATCCCTAACCTTTGAAGCAGCTGAATTCACATTAGGATTCACCAGAGCTACAACTTCTCTATTGGCTTGAGCTGTCACGACTTGAGCCAACATTTGGATAGTGGACCTAAACTCCACATGGGTCACATTCTCAACGAAAGGATCAACCGAAGCTTTATTAGCTTGAGGAGGAGCTCCTTGATTAACATTCTCATCTTCCATCCTTCTAGCGTTAGCCCTTTGTGTATTCATATCCTGAACACACAAAAGAAAGATTAGGAGAGGAACTTTATAGAGTTAAACTCTAAGGCCTGACTTAAGAGTAATGAAAGAAGTGAAATTTCCTAAACATCTTATAGCCTCTCATTCATAAATGTGGCGCGCTTCAGACTTATGAACAAGACTCTACTAGACGTGGATTATGAGACATCATCCTAGAATCATTCTAAACCTTGTGCTCTGATTACCAAGTTTTTCACGACCCAGGGGTACCCCCTAAATGTAACAAGGCATATAGAACCCCGAAAGGCAACATGTAAGCTGCTTAGGATATCATAACATAAGCATAGAACAATAAAGAGTAAAAACTCATTTCAAGTCAAAATTTTCTTAAAGGAAAGCAAAAGTCTAGACTTGTCACAACATAGTCATCTATTACAATACTTGAATCAAATAGGGACACAACCCATACAACATAATCTGAAAAGGGAATACAAGAAAGGAACTACAGAGATAACATCTGTCCTCAAATTATGAGGACTCACCAACAAGATATGAGAATAAGCAAATCCAAGCTTTAGCTACAATGATGACCACCTTGAGAATCGAACACTTGGGAAAATGTAGAGAAAAACATAGGTTAGTACAAAAATACACCAAGTATGATAGCCATGCATAAAAATATTGAAAACATGCTAAAAAGGACATTTTAGTTGAATGCATGCAATTTATTAAGTTAAAGCATCATTTTGAAGATAGTGGAAAAACATATGTCATAAGCATAATCAACTCATAGATCATCATATCATAAGAGGAACATATCATAAATACCCTAAAAGCATACTTGTTCAATGCATGGATAAGATTGCATAATCTCACCCATACTAAGTAAAGCTTCTTAAGTAGCTATAGTTCATAATTCATATTCTTGTTCATACTATTGTCATAATGGGAAATAAGCCTTAACCGACATAGACCATGTGAGCTTACCATGGAATCCAGTGTCTACCCCACACCAAAAAAGAGTTGTCCTACTTGCCTAAGGTATAACCATACTCTTATCTTAGGTGGATCCACTAGCTAAATACCTATGAGGGCACATAGTTTATGGGATAAGGAGATTGCTACTAGAATCCTGGACTCAACTAAGGTAGAAGGTTTCCATCCATGAGATACATACTTTGGGAACCCGGACTCAACTAAGGTGGAAGGAACCCATTTGGAAAGCCGGACTCAACTAATGTAAAAGCTTTCATTGGCAAGACGGACTCAACTAATGTAAAAGCTTTCATTGGCAAGCCGGACTCAACTAATGTAAAAGCTTTCATTGGCAAGTCGGACTCAACTAGTGTAAAAGCTTCCATATCATATTCATATTCACTCGATGCTAATCATTAATTCCCATGTATTACATATTAAGTGTTGACTTAAGTTCATATTCATGGAAGAATGTCTTGACACTCAATCCAACATAATTTATACTATAGCTCATAGATTCAATAGGTGAGAATATACTTTCAACCTTAGAATCATCATATTGTGAGAAAACCTTTCACATCATATCATATTCATACATAGGTGTGTATATGAGGATAACCTTTCAACAACACAACAACTAGATCATAATCATAATCACTTTACTCTCAAAGTGTTCATAAAGCATCTACATAAATCTCATAATCATGCATAATTCACATACTTTGCCCTTCAAGGATCACATATCATATTCCATCATCACATCTAGAATAATTACATTAGACATGGATAATAACATAATTCAAGGAGTTCAATTACTACATGCATAATTCTATAATATTCTACTTGCATCAATCATACCCACACTTTGAGATCCAAATTGGGGAAATAGGGAAATTCATGGATTTTTGGGGAATTCAACATAAAACCATATAAAATTATCAATTTATCCATAATAAAACATAATTCAATCATTAAATACGAATTTGAAAGGAATCCATGAGATTGAAATCAAACTCTAACTTTTGGGATTTCTAACTTTGAAATTGGGGTTTTTAAAGGGGCTCCATGGATGAAGAGCTACCATACCTTAGCAATCAAATCCAATGAATTTGAGAAGAAAACCTTGCTCCTTGAACGCTAGCTCCAACTTCCTTCTTCTTCTTCCTTTAAGTTTTAGAGAGAGAATATTTGGGGAAAAGTTGGTTTTGATTTGGGATTTTGGAATTATGAGGAATATGACTAAATTTAGGGGTCTTAAATCAATATAGAGTTAGTCTAATTTAGAGTAAAACGATGTAACTTAATATTAACTAAAACCGGAAAACCCCAAAGTGCCCCTAAACTTAACTGTCAAAAAGTAGTTCTAGGCCTCACCCACGACCCACCACTGACGGTCCGTGGGTGGACCCACCAAGCGTGTTGGTCCTCCGTGTGTGGGTGTCTATGGCACTATTTTTGGGACCTTGACCCACGACCCCTCACCCACAGGGCATGGGTGGACCTACGAGGCGTGGGTCCCCCTCGTGGGTCACTATTTTGGGCAGCCTTCTTAAGGTCCTCCTCAAGGACCCATGGTTGGTCCTTGGGGAGTTGTACCTTAACGTTCTAACCTGAAACCCTTCATTTTAAGTATCGGGAGTTATTCACAACTCTAACCCTCACGTCAATCTTTAATTTAGCCTACTAGTTTCCGGGGTGTTACAGTAGTAACATCTAACGCCCAGTTCAAACACTCGATATGCAAAGTGACAGAACATTTCAATCTAAAGGTAAATACCAAGAAAAGGATTAGTTCCATAATTTGGAATTTCTCCGCACTCAAAGAGATGTGGGTATGTCTTCTTCATATCCTCCTTAGCCTCCCAAGTGGCTTCCTCAACAAACTAATTCCTCCATAAGACTGATGCTACCTCCTTGGTTCTCAACTTGGCAACCTGACGATCTATAATCTGGACGGAAATCTCCTTGTAAGATAGGCTATACTTAATACCAATATCTTCAGTCGGTATCATAAGTTAAGGATCTCCCATACACTTCTTCAACATTGAAATATGGAATACCAGATTGACTGCTGCTAACTCTGACAGTAGCTCCAACTTATAGGCTACATTGTAAATCCTCTTGGCTATTCTGTAAGGACCAATATATCGGGGACTGAGTTTCCCCTTCTTACCAAATCTCATAACACCCTTCATGGGTGACACCTTCAAGTAAACCCAATTGTCTACCTCAAACTATAATTCTCTTCTCCTAAGATCTGTATAGGATTTCTGTCGACTCTGCGCTGTTTTCAACCTCTCTTGAATAGTCTTCACTTTCTCCATAGCTTGATGAACCAAGTCTGGTCCTATCAACCAAGATTCACCAACCTCAAACCATCCAATAGGAGATCTACATCTTCTCCCATAAAGAGCCTCATAAGGAGCCATTTGGATACTAGAGTGATAACTATTGTTGTAAGCAAACTCAATAAGAGGTAAGTGATCATCCCAATTAACCTTGAAATCAATCACACATACCCTCAACATATCCTCTAAAGTCTGAATTGTGCACTCTGCTTGACCATTGGTATGTGGATGAAAAGTAGTACTAAGGTTCACCTTCGAATCCAACCCTTTCTGGAAAGATTTCCAAAATTGTGTGGTGAATTGCGTACCTCTATCTAAAATGATGGACACCGGAACTCAATGAAGTCTGAATACCTCTTGAATATATAACTTAGCATAATATTCTGCTGCATCGATAGTCTTTACCAGTAAGAAATAGGTTGATTTAGTCATTTGATCTACAATCACCCAAATCGAATCATTCTGTCTGTGAGACCATGGTAAACCAGTAATTAAATCTATATTTATCATCTTATACTTCCATTCCAGATGTTCTATATTTTGAGCCATACCACCGGGCCTCTGGTGCTCTACCTTGACTTGTTGACAATTTGGGCACTTAGCAATAAACTATGCAATACACCTATTTATACTACTCCACCAATAGACTTTTCTCAAGTCATGATACATCTTTGTGGAATCCGGATAGATAGAATATCTGGAGCTATGAGCTTCCTACATGATCCTCTCTTGGAGTTCATCCACCTTTGGTACACACAAACTTGCCTTGATACCTCAATACACCATCTCCCCGTTGTTCAAAAGCCATCACTTTTTGCTTATGAACATTTGCCTTTAATTAAAATAAAATAGGGTCTTGATCTTGTTTCTCTTTTACTTCAGTTACTAATGATGATTCCGCCCCATTAATCACCACCACTCCTCCTTCATTGGAATCTATTAACGGGACTCCTAATCGTGCAAGCCTATGCACATCTTTGGCTAGTTCTTTCTTGCCTTTCTCAACATGGGCGATACTATCCATAGACAACCTGCTCAAAGCATTAGCAACCACATTACCCTTACCTGGGTGATAGAGAATACTCATATCATAATCTTTGAGTAACTCCAACCACCTCCTCTGTCTAAGATTAAGCTCTTTCTGACTGAATACATAATGAAGAGTTTTGTGATAGGTGAACACATCAACATGAACACCATAGAGATAGTGACACCATATTTTCAAAGCAAACACTACAACAACCAACTCTAGATCATGGGTTGTGTAATTCCTCTCATGAATCTTAAGCTATTTGGAGGCATAAGCTATAACATTGCCATTTTGCATCAATTAAAAACCCAGTCCCACTCTGGACGCATCACAATATGCCACTCATTCTTGCGTACCTTCTTGTATGGTCAACACTGGGGCAGTAGTCACCTAGTTTTCAATTCCTAAAAGCTCTTCTAACAAGCTTCAGACCATTGAAACTTAACTATTTTCTGAGTCAACTTAGTACACGGGAATGAAATAGATGAGAACCCCTCGACAAACCTTCTATAGTAACCAACCAATCCTAAAAAACTCCTAATACTAGTTGGAGATGTGGGTCTAGGCTAGTTCTGCACTGCCTCTATCTTTTGAGTGTCAACTTAAATCTCATCACCAAAAACAATGTGACCTAAGAATGCCCAAACTCAAGACAAAATTCACACTTAGATAATTTAGCATACAATGCTCTATCCTTGAGAGTTTGAAGAAC
Source organism: Solanum acaule (assembly GCA_036250505.1). Lineage (NCBI taxonomy): Eukaryota > Viridiplantae > Streptophyta > Magnoliopsida > Solanales > Solanaceae > Solanum > Solanum acaule. Next base: position 34,006 of record JAJOOR010011399.1, read on the forward strand.
TACTCTAAGATGACTAGCATGATCTTCCTCATTCCTCGAATAGCTTAGAATGTCATCAATGAAGACGATAACAAACATATATAGATAAGGCTTAAACACTCTTTTCATAAGATCCATAAATGTTGCAGGAGCATTAGTCAAAACAAAAGACATGACTAGAAATTCATAATGACAATAGCAAGTCCTTAAAGCTGTCTTTGAAATGTCACATTCTCTTACTGTCAACTGATGATAGCCTGATCCGAGGTCTATCTTGGAAAAACAAGTAGCACCTTAAAGCTGATCGAAAAGATAATCAATCCTTGGAAGTGGATTCTTATTCTTGATAGTAACCTTATTCAACTGACAGTAATCTATACACATTCTAAGAAAAACATCTCTCTTCCTCACAAATAAGACCGGAGCGCCCCAAGGTGAGACACCTGGTCGAATGTAACCTTTCTCAAGAAGGTTTTTCAATAGTTCTTTTAACTCTTTAACTCTGCTGGAGCCATTATATATGGAGGAATAGAGATAGGACGAGTATTAAGAATAATATCTATACCAAAGTCTATTTCTCTCAGGAGGGACTCCGGGAAGATCATCGGGAAAGACCTCTAGAAACTCACTCACAACTGGAACTGTTTGAATAGGTGGTGTTTCAACCCTAGAGTTATTAACTCGGACTAAGTGATAGATGCACCCCTTGGAAACTAACTTTCTCGCCTTAAGGTACGAAATGAAATGACCCTTAGGAACTGCTGAACTGCTCTTCCACTCTATAACTGGCTCATTAGGAAACTGGAACTTAACTACTCGAGTTCCATAATCAACTGAGGCATAACAGGCATGAAGCCAGTCCGTACATAGAATACCATCAAAATCTACCATGTCTTACTCGACTAAGTCATCCACGGTCCTTGTGATTGACGGAAATGGTACAACCATGATAAACTCTCTCAGCTAGAATAGACTCACTAACAGGTGTAGAAACACTGAAGGGCTCAAGAAGTTACTCAGGAAAAATATCAAAATTCACAGCAATATAAGGAGTCACAAAAGATAGACATGCTCCTGGATGAAACAAAACATATACATCAAGAATAAAGACTTTGATCATACCAGTGACAACATCTGGCGAATTCTCTTGCTCTTGGCGACTAGTGATAGCCTACAGCCGGTTTGCTCCTCTGCCTGTCCCTGAAATAGCTCCTCTAGGTGCAGCTCTATTTGGCGGAGCCACTAAAGAAGATTGGGCTCTATTGCTCCCATTTCCATTACCTTGCCTGTTCTTAGGGCACGCTCTCATGAAGTGACCATTCTAACCACACTTGAAACAATCAATAGAGCCATCACGACACACTCCTGAGTGGTTCCTACAACACTTAGCACATGCAGGAGTCTCATTACCCCCTTGTGCTAGTTGGTCTAGCTCTGAAGTTCTGTGAATTATGATTCTTGAAATCACCTTTATTCCTTAGTGAAGGTGCACTAGCAGACGACATAGCAGGTCTATTAGGATTGTGTTGAAAAGAAGACCGATTTGCATTACTCTTCTGCTACCCGGACTCATTTCATGTTGTCTAAGCCTTCTTGTTTTGGAACTCCTCTCTATCCCTCAACTTATCTTCCTCAACCTGTTGCACATGGATCATCAACCTTACTATGTCCGTGTCCCCTATCAACATCACATCCTTAACTTCTTTGCTTGACAGACGAGACTATCCAGAAACAAACATCATGTTCCCTTTGTCAGCAACCATCTCCGAAACATAACGGGAAAGTTGGGTAAACTTGAGGCTGTACTCATGCACACTAATGGATTCCTACTTAAGAGTAAGGAATTCCCTTACCTTGGCCTCTCTTAGCTAACGGGGAAAGAAACGCCCCAAGAAGGCCTCCTCAAACACAACCCAACTCACAATTGGTGCACTCTCAACCCTACTCTTCTTCCATTGGTCGTACCATACTCTAGTAACACCCTTAAGTTGGTATGCAACTAGTTCCACTCGCTCAGCATCATTAACATGCATTACCTCAAACACGTTTTGAAATTCCTCCACAAAGTTTTCCAGATCTTCAGTGACACTTGAACAAGTGAAATCTGGAGGATTCATCCTTAAGAACTCACAGATCCTGGACGTATCAGCCACATCCTCTCGATTCCCTCGTTGTTGCCTAGCTTGGTTGGTCACAACTTGGCTCAACATCCAGATAGCATCCTAGAACTCTGCATTAGTGACCTCTCCTTAGGGTTGCACTTATGGTGCATTGGGTATCCCTTGATCTTCAACATTCTTCCTAGCAGGATGACCTCAAACAACTCTTTGTGGAGGCATGATCTGAAAGATATGCACAAGCACGAATCAGAAGGAAACTTTATAGAGTTAAACTCTATTGCATAAAAAGAGTATGATAGAAGTGAGATAGTTTTAAATGTTCCAGCCTCCTAATTATAGATGTGGCGCGCTTCACATCGATAACTGAGACTCTACAGACACGGCTTCATAGACACCTTAGAACTCTTGAAGTTTACAGTCTAACACCAAGTTTGTCATGCCGTGAGCCTACACCCTAGACGTGGCCGGCAGTCGAGAACCATTGCTGGCCCCAAGCGAACCCTTTGCCTGGCTCAACTCTTAGCGGAAGACTTAATCATAAATAAGATGAACTTAAAAGACAAACTTAACTTAGTTGTCTCAAAAGCCAATTTATAATATTTAGAAATAAACATTCAAACTGGCCTCCAGTGGAACTCAAGTCTATAGCATAACAACTTAAATGAAAAAGACTCATGAACTAACGTGAGATGGATGTCGAGACAAGAACCATGACATCCAGATAACAAAATGAAATGATTGAAAGTAAACAAGGGATCCTCTGGAAGCAAGGAGGCTCACCAACAACTCTGGAACTCAATTGGATCAATGAAGCATTGGATGTTGATCCTGGTTACCTGTATTTGCATCATAAAAGATGCAGGCCAAATGACGTCAGTACATAAAATGTACGAGCATGTGAGGTGAATTCTAAAACATGACATAAGTTTGAACTGGAACTGAACAAACACTTACCTCGTTTCAACTCAACTCAACTCATTTCAATATAAAGCAGTGATAAAGATGCAATATAAATAAAAACTTTTAAAATAGTAGATAGCAACTCAATGTATTAAAAAATACAATAATAACTCAGTTTGTATGCAAAAATATAATTCTATTTCGGAGATTCTCTAACCGACAACCATCACTATGAACTATGTGATGATACAACATCTAGCCCACGTTGTCAGAACTGTCCTACAATTTGCCGGGGTATAGAAGCTACTAACTATGTGGATCCACTAGCCCATGCTAAAAAGCAATAAGAAATCATCTAAAAAGTATGAACCTTTCTACCCACGTTGGCTACATGGTTTATGGGGGTTGTGAGTTGTTAGAACTTTCCTCCATATCGGTACTCAATACTACTCCCAAAATATAATTTAGCTCATTACATTTAAAAAAAATACATTTCCTCTTCCTCAACTTTGAGATTATTACTCAAAAGGTTTTTCTCTTAAAAGATATAGTATTGAAAACTGCTCATGAAATCTTTTGGCATCTTCAATTCAAAAAAAAATACTTAGTTTCTATATATCATTTTAAAGAAAATGAACTCAGCTCTACTCTTTCTCATACAAAATGCTCAAGTTTTAAAAAAAAGTTTAAAAACAATTTGTAAAAGACTTTTGAAATGACTCGAAGAACTTTGAAGACGTGACTCTTAGCTCTACCTTGAATTTGAATTATGAATTCAAGGTTATGATTCACGTTGTGAATGATTTCTAGATATTTAGAAGTAGTTTAGAGTAGTTAGAATCAATATGGAGTGAATCTACACTTTAAGAGAACTTAGACGTTCTAAACGATAGGTAAAGGGTGGGACAGACGACCCAAGCGCACTGCTGGTGCGGTGCGCCTGCCCCTAAATTCAGAGACCCATTTCTGGTGCATTGCTGGCGCATCTGTGGCGCGCCGCGCCACCATTCCCCCAAGACAATTTCGATAAATTTTTCTACTCGTTTTCTGACCTTAATTTGACTAGAATCAAATGGTTTCTTTCCCAATCACTTAGAATTGAATACTCAACGTAGGTACATGATAATCTACTCAAAACAATCCTCAAAACCCTAACAATTATCTCAACAACTCGTTGAAACCCCAACAATCAAGGTTCTGAAATGTATTGCAAGAAAAGTCAACAATAACTCAAATCCTTCAACTTTAAGAATGAATTTGCGCTGAAAATAATATGATTGGTGTGTCGGTAAACGAACCCAACACTATGAAAACTCACATACCTTTTAGAGATCAAACCCTTGGCGGAATCCGCAACAAAACTCAAGAATCTTGACGAACTCCTTGAACTTTTCTCCTTTCCTCCTCTTCTTGAACTCCTCTCAAAACCCTAAGCGTATTTTGATTTATGAAAACTGCCCCAAATCACACTTGACTCCAAAATATTACTAAAAATCGAATTAATATGGCTGGGAAAGGAAAAGACCAAAATACCCTCATATTTTTGAGAAACTTTCCTTTACTGGACAGCCCACCTTCAAACGGGCATATCCCCCTCATATGAGCTAAAAAATTAGCAAACTCGGTGGCGTTAGAAATAGGATTCCAAAACCTTTAATTTGATATCTTATGGTCCACCTAACTCATCATATACTGAAAGTTATGGTCGTTTGAAGTTGACCCAAAACTTATAACTCACAACTTAAGCCTAACTTGCAAAATTTCAGATTTTTCTATTTCCAATTTAGTTCTTTCTAATTTTAGCTCTTTCTAAGGCGGGATGTCACAGAGTCTTAGTAATAATAGTCTTTAGCCTTGGATATAGCAGAAGATAGAGTCCTCAGATTCAAAGATATGTCATGGCTTTCAAATATTGCAGGGCTTAGACAATATATTATGGAAATGACTCACTATTCTCATTACTCTATTCATATGGGATCCACAAAACTGTATCATGATATTAAGAAGTTTTATTGGTGTCATGGATGAAGAGGAATATATCTAAGTTCAAGGCATAGTGCCCACAAAGTAACAAGGAAGAGTTAGAGAATTAGAAGCATAGTGGGCTGACACGAGAGATAGCTATTCCATTGTAGAAATGAAAGGCAATAAATATGGATTTTGTCATAGATTTTCCTTGTGCAATGATAACTTTATTCTTTTTGGATGATTATTGCTAGGTTGGTAAAATTAGCCCATTTCGTGCAAGTTAGGGCCATGTTCATCGTTGAGGGTTATGGTGTGTTGTACCTTAGAGAAATAGTCAAAATTTATGGTGTTCTCATATAGGTTATTTCATATATAGGGGCACATTTTACTACACATTTTTGTAGATTTTTCCAGAAAGGCCTGAGGACTCAGGTTAAACTTTGTTCAACTTTTCACCCTATGACTAATTGCTAAAAAATGCACAATCAAGGCACTTGAAGTTATCTTATGGGAATGAGTGCTAGAATTTAGACGGAACTAGGATAATCACTTCTCACTTATGGAGTTTTCTTATAACATAAACTATCCTTAAGACATTTGTATTGCGCCTTCTGACGCTTTCTGTTGGTAGAAATGTTGATCCCTTAGTGTAAAGATCAGTTTACGTTGTTATAGAGAAGTCAATGGGGAAAATTTTGGGCTGGAAAACTTTTTGATAGTAACTTGAAATTTCCCAACTTAGTCCAGATTTGGATGAAATCAAAGTCAGTGAGGTCTAGGGAAATTTGTTAACAAATGAGAGGTCTAGTTATGAATTTGACCACATGAGTATATAGCTAAAACATTAAGGAAACCATACGACTTTACAGAATTGAATTCAGGCGAGTAGAACTCCCGAAATCGATCTTAGCTTGAACGAGTATTTTTTGAGAGTCATGGGATTAATGTGTGTTGTGAAATGGGGGTTTTGGATTCTTAAATTAGCTCTCTGTTTCCGTGCAAGCCGCTATGCCGAGATTTGTGCCGCTAGGGAGGGACCATTGTAGTTGTATGCGGACTGCTGTGGCGGGACAAACGCGACTTAAAGTCGGAAATAAATCACAAAAACATTTTATTCTGCAATTTTCAAACTTGAGAGCTAAGGAACGAACCCAGGAGTTCTCTTGACAATTTTCCACCATTCTTGAGGCTAAAGGTAATGTTTTCGCTCCCCGAATCCATTTTATGATCCGTATAACCTAGTTTATTGGGTAATTATCGATGGGGGAGGGTTTTGATCTAAGAATTATGATGGAAAATGCCCTAATCTGGGTATGGGAAATCAAGGGTTTGGCCTAGGATTGATAATGTTGATTATAATATAGGTAATTAGGCTTCGTTTATTGATCTTTGTATTATATCGATTGTTTGTAGATCAAGAACACGCGGAAAGAATCCGGAAGGGGAAAAATCAAGTTTCTTAGGGGATTCAAGCTTTATTCGAGGTAGGTGATAGTTGTGATTTCATATTGTGTGATATATATTTGTACTTGCTACATTGTATTGTATGGATGTAAGCGAATGTTGCATTGTTGATCACACTAATCATACATGAGTATGAACGAATAACTATATGCCATGAATCACCTCTTGATTGTATCATTTTTGAGAATGTACATTGTGATTGTGATTGTGGTATGTTGATTGGATCGGATGCCACGTATCGACATATTAACTAGGATCAGTTGCCACGTACCGGCATAAACTTGGAATGGGTGTCACGATCCGACACACTAACTTGGAACGGGTGTCATGATCTGGCACACTAACTGTTTGAGTATGGGTTCCATGAGATGACCAATGACTTGTTATAAATGCATATTGTTGAGAAAATGATAATCAATATTGTATATGTTCGGTATATACATGTTTATAATGTTGTTTTACTTACTATATTGCACTTAGTGGGACAACCGCGTGATCCTACCAGTACACTGTAGTTGTGTACTAATACTGCACTTGCTCTTTCTTTGTTGAGTACAGGGAATATTCAAGCGGCTATTGAAAGACCTCGTTTAGAAGATCAGTGATCAATTGAATTCAAGGGTGAGCTAGTTCTTCCAGGCTACCATGAGTTCTTTGTTTGCTCAGTCCATTTTATTCAGATTTAAATTAGTTCATTAGTTACCTTATGTTTAGTTGGGTTGTACCCATTCTCTTAAACTTGTTGGTTAGAGCTTTGGTATATTGACTTTCAGGTTCTAGGAGTTATTTCCGCATTAGTTTTGTTACTCGTTGTTAGATCTTTTGGAAGTTTATGGAAACTTCAGTTTTCTGCATTTAAAGAAGCATCTTTAAATTCTTAGTTTTGAGATTAGTTGGTTAGTAGTTATGGTTATCCCACCGGAGGGTTAGTGTGAGTGTCACTCATGACAGTCTGGGTCGTGACAAAGTTGGTATCAGAGCCCTAGGTTCATTGATCCTAATGTACCAAAATCACTCTAGTAGAGTCGTGCGGAACGGTACAGAGACGTTTGTAATTTTCTTCGAGAGGCTATAGGACTTTAGGAAATCACTCTATTTTCTCTTGACTCATTATGTGCTATAACTTAGGTCCAATTGGTATCTGGTGATTCAAATTGGTATCTAATATCCTTCACTCTTCTGTCCGCAGATGGTTAACACTGGGTTCAACGGCGTCAGGCCCGTAGCTCCCGTCAATGCATAAGCTAAGGAGTCAGTAGCGAGAGGTCGGGGTCAAGGCAGGGGTAGAGGAAGAGCTAGGGGTAGAGGCCGAGGAAGGGTAGCACCTACTAGGGTGAAGCTCCGGTTGAGAATGATCACAGAAATGAGAATCCTCGTGCACTTCATGAAGAGATAGAGGAGAATGTAGAGGTAGAGAATGATGAGTACGTTGGACAAGAGGAAGAGGTACAAACTGAGACTACATATGTTCCTCCCTTAGACCCAGTGTTAGCTCAACAGATTTTGTCATTTTTGAAAGGATTGGTTGGTCCTGAAGTCATCGCCATGGTTCAAGCAACTCAAGCTCCCGCCAATCCCTTTATTTCTATCATTGTTCCCAAGGTGGGTGGAACTAAAGGTAATGATGCTTTCTTCTATCCTTTGTTGGGTCCTGTTATGGCTGGTAATGAACATGAGATGTTGACTAAGTTTCTTAAGTTGAAGCTTCCTGTGTTTATTGGTTCTGAGAGTGAGGATGTCTATGAGTTCATCTTAGATTGTTATGAGAGGCTTCATAAGTTGGGAATAGTCCATCAGCATGGAGTAGAATCTATGACCTTTCAACTTCAGGGCGAGGCTAAGTAGTGGTGGAGAGCTTATATGGAATGCAGATCTTCAACTTTACCCCCACTCACTTCGACTCAGTTTCATGCTTTGTTCTTAGAAAAGTATGTGCCTCGGACATTGAGAGATCGTAAGAAGGATGATTTCATGGCTTTGGAGCAAGGTGGTATGTCTGTGGTTACTTATGAGGCTAAGTTCCATGCTTTTTCTAGATATGCTACTCAATTGGTGACTACTGAGGAGGAGAGGATCCACCTATTTGTTAAGGGATTGAATTCTGTGTTACACGTATTGTTTGTGCACATGACTTCTGCAGGAAGGATTTTTAATGAGGTTACCGATTTCATGAAAAATGTGGAGGGGGTGAGGCGAGACGGTCAGGCTAAGGCATTGGTTAAGAAAGCTAAGAACTCAGGAAACTTTTAGGGCTCCTACTCAAGAGGTTCAGGTAGGCCGACACTTTCAGCCCAGCCAATCCAGTCTGCTATGCCCGCTTCTACAGGTAATTACTAGGGAACTCCACCTCAGAATTTGATTCAAGATAGCCAGGGAGCCGCACCTTTGGCGGGCAGTAGGCCATCTTTTGATCGCATTTCTTATAACTGTGGAGAACTTGGGAATATGAGGAAAGATTGTCCCCACCCGCGCAGCAGTAGTCTAGAGCAGTGGTACCTGCGAGGAATGGTAATAATGGTCGAGGACGTCCACAAGGTGGGCGAGGAGGAAATCAGTGAGGTCGTGGAGGTCGGGGAAATTGTAATACAACCACCCATGTCTATCGTGCTTGTCGTATCTTGTTTATGGGTTTTCAGACTTGGGCTAATTTGGTGATTTTTTATATGACTGACTTTGATATAATCTTAGGCATGACTTGGTTGTCCCCCTATTATGTTGTGTTAAATTGTAATACTAAGTTTGTGACTCTTGAGATTCCCGGTAGGGAAAAGTAAGAGTGGGAAGGGGTGTACAAGCCTAATCCAACTAAGATCATATCCTCCATTAGAGCTAGGAAACTGGTGGGGCAGGGTTGATTGTCTTATTTGGATCATATTCGGGATGTTGAGGTTGAATCTTCCCTCTATTGAGTCTATTCGTGTGGTGTCAGAAGTTAGAGAAGTGTTTCCTACAGATTTGCCTGGTATGCCTCCGGATAGAGATATAGATTTCTGCATCGATTTAGAGCCTGGTACTCGTCCCATTTCCATCCCTCCGTATCGCATGGCTCTGACAAAATTAAGAGAGCTTAAGGCTCAAATCCAAGAGCTTCTTGATAAAGGATTCATTTGTCCTAGTGCTTCCCCATGAGGTGCCCCAGTTTTGTTTGTTAAGAAAAAAGATGGTAATATGAGAATGTGTATAGACTATCGACAATTGAATAGGGTCACCATTCGAAATAACTATCCATTGCCTCGGATAGATGATCTTTTTGACAAATTGCAAGGTGCATCTGTTTTCTCTAAGATTTATTTAAGGTCTGGTTACCATCAGTTAAAGATTAGGCCTGAGGATATACCAAAAACGGCATTTAGGACCCGCTACGGGCACTCTGAGTTCCTAGTTATGTCGTTCGGGTTGACTAATGCGCCAGTAGCTTTCATGAGTTGATGAACGGGGTGTTCAAACCCTTTCTTGATTCATTTGTGATAGTGTTTATTGATGACATTTTGGTTTATTCGAGAAGTAAGGAAGAACATGCTGACCATCTTCGTATTATTCTGGGTGTTCTTGGGAAACAAAAGTTGTTGATGAGTCCACAATTTGGACTCATTTAGGGCTATATTTTGATAGAATTAGTGTCCTCAAATGCATAGTTTGTCTCAATATCTGATGAAAATCCTTAAGTTTCAGGTATTTAGAGTTTGAGGCAAAGCATGGACACTACTTGGCAAGAAGGAACAAGGTGGCTGAAAAGAATGAAGAAATGAAGACCTGAAGATCGCCGAGCCCAGTTGGCGAGTCGCCGATTGTGCTGAGCCCTGAAAGAAAAGGTCAAGTTGGCGATGAAATGGAGCAGTCGGCGTGTCGCCAATCAGTTCCGCGAAGCAGTACCATATCGCCCAACGACTCAAAACGCGAAGAGGCTGAAGGCTAAAACAGGAAGGCGATGAAATTGACCAAAAGGCGTATCGGCGATCCCAACTAACTGCGCCGAATGGTCCTTTGCAGCATAAATTTTCAAACACTATAAATACTTGTTTAAATTTCTAGTAAAAAAAATACCACTTCTATTATTCGAACTTTTTACAGTTTTTGGAGAGTTTAAGTTTTAGAGGGTTTTAGAGACTTTGTTCTAAGACCTTGAAGAATCAAAGGGTTTCAACTCCAAGAAATTGGATGTGGGTCTCGAGTATTCTTCACTCTTGACGTGTTTTAAGACCTAAATCTTCATACCCAGTTGATGGAAACTGATATTAAATTTTTATCTCTTTTACATATTTAGCTAAAACCCCAATTCCTAGGGTGTGATTTTGTGAATATGGGTTAAATTATCTGTTGGGTCTTGCTTGTTGATGGTTTATTTGTTGTTTCAATGTGATTTCATTTAGTAGTTGTGTATGAACTTAATGGGATTGTAGTTGCAAATACGATTTCATCTTAGTGTTTTTGTCTTGCTCGTGAGAGAGGTCGTAAAACTAAGACTACTAAATTGATAGCCGGTGGTATTGGGTCGACATGGGTTCAACTCGAGAGAGTGAACCGTAGTCCTTCTCACACACATTCAGCTCGAGAAAGTGAATGGGCTAAGGCGGAGGCTGTGCTTAATGCGGCAAGTTGGTGTTCGAGAGAAACCGAGTTGATTCGGGGTAAGTTGCTCGAGAGAGAATTTACCCCCACTATAGTATAGCCTAGTCACAAATGTTTAACAATTTATTATCAAAAACATGTACCCGATAGTCTAGTTTATCCCGTATTCCTATCACATCCCAAGAATCCCATCTCCATATCTTGCTTCCTTATATTTTTGTTATTTTTAGTTGTTAATTAATACAAACCCCCATTGATAATTGACACTTGTGTCACCCCTTAGATTTAGTATGTTTATATTCGATAATGATTATAGCTATGACTAATTAGAACTAAATTTTATTTTTCTATTAATTCTTAAAACCACTCCCTGTGGAAACGATCCCAACCCTTGGTTGGGTTATATCACTACACGCGATCGTTTGGCACTTGAACCGAAATAGTGTCAGTTGATTACGTCAAACATGAAAATGGCGCCGCTGCGAGGGAGTGGTGTTATTTGAGAATTTGTAGTTAAGTAAAAATTTTGTTCTTCTTAGTTGTATTTTACTAATTTTATTTTTAGTTTTGTTTTTCTTTGAGTTGTTGTTGTAGGCAGACACCCTGAGCATGGCTGAGGGAAATGGTGGCAAATTGGCTGAGACGAATCAAGAAGTCGAGAGGGACTTCAAGTTAACCGCACTGGTAACTCAGCTGAACGATTTGGCCACCAAAATATCAGAGGTGGAAGACCAGTGCAAAAGTTAGGGGATGTACATACCCCCTCATGAGCGGAAAAGGTCTAGAGACAAGGAGAAAAATCATGTCGAGGACACACTACAAATCATTCTTCAAACGATCACCGAACAAGATCTAGTGTTGGAAGAGATGATGAAGAATATTTAAGTGTTGAATCAGATGATTGACTCTCATTCTATATCTATCCCACTAATCAGGACACTCATGAGTTATGCAGTGCCTCAACTCCACTTAAATGAACTATATAGGGTTACCTAGTAACACTAGGGCCAACCCCAATAATGGAGAGTGAGTAAGGACTTGCGTCATGCCACGACGTTACCTAAGGCACTGTTTGGTAGGTAACCCAAAACCCTTTATTGCTTTATTTTTGTTTTTAAAATAGTAGTGTGTTGAATGTATAGGTTAAAATGTGGAGAGTGTGTGGAAGTTGCGTTTGGTGAACTAAAACCTCCATTTAGCTAATCGCCGAACACGTCGGCAGTCCCGATATTGTTCGCCTTTGGACCCACAAGCAACGGAAGGTCCTGTAAAAGTCAGTTGGCTAAATGACCACTCGGTGGATCGCCGAGCTATACTAATATCGCCGAATGGATGAGAACTAGACAGTTATATATGGCCAAAGGGTTTAGAATTTCAAACTCTTCTCTTTCCCTCGCTTTTAAACTTCACAAACTCGCACCAAGTTAGTATTTTCAACATTCTTGCATTCCATAAGTATTTTGGTTGTTGATTTATGCTCGGGGTTGGAAAACTTTTGCCCCCTAGCATCTCAAATTTATATTGTTCGGCATAAATGGTTGGTTTTCCGAATCCCATGTTATTTTTATCGCATTTTGTACTCATTCACAAACGATCTTATCTTATTGATGTGTGTTGGGCCTCTCTGATCTTAGTTATTTTGAATATGCCTACTTTTAAACTTGACAATCTTGCACGTATTGTTTTGATCGTCAAATGCCCGTAAATTTGTGTCTTTAATTGAGTAAAATCTTATGGGGTGTTCTTGCATTTTGGTTAGATTGGTAGGGTGAAGTCTGAGTAGCCCGTATTTGTGCCAAATGACGTAAATTGCATAATGATAGAGTGGGTGACACCATTCTTAAAAGCAAAAGTCGTCAAATGGTCAAATTTGGCAAAACTAGGAAAAATCTGAATATCTCGGGGGAATGGGTGTTATGGGTCTGAGCTTAATTGTACTAGTGCATGCTCTGATTTTGTTTTCCGAGGGTTGCGAGGTTGAATTCAAGAGGATGGGATGAAAATAGGCACGTTGGGCCATTTGGCGAGCTGGGTTGAGCTCGCCGAACCACTCGATGGTTCGCCTAATGACCCCATCTCACCTTTAATTTCATGCTATATATGTTGGGACAGACGCGACTTAAAGTCGGTAATAAACCCCAAAAACATTTTATTTTGTAATTTTCAAACTTGAGAGCTAAGGAACGAACCTAGGAGTTTTCTTGATAGTTTTCCACCATTCTTGAGGCTAATGGTAAGGTTTTCGCTCGCCGATTTCAGTTTTTGATTTGTAGAACCTAGTTCCTTGGGTAATTATCGATGAGGGAGGGTTTTAATCTAAGAATTATGGTGAAAAAAGCCCTAATCTGGGTAATGGGGATCAAGGGTTTGGCCTAGGGTTTATAATGTTGATTATAATCCGAGTAATTAGGCTTCGTTTATTGATCCTTGTGTTATATCAATTGTTTGTCGACCAAGAACAAGCGGAAAGAATCTGGAAGGGGAAGAATCAAGTTTCTTAGGGGATTCAAGCTTTGTTCGAGGTAGGTGATGGTTGTGATTTCATATTGTGTTATATATGTTTGTACTTGCTACATTGTATTGCATGAATGTATGTGAATTTTTCATTGTTGATCACACTAATCGTAAATGAGTATGAACGGATAACTATATGCAATGAATCACCTCTTGATGGTATGATTTTTGAGAATGTACATTGTGATTGTGATTGTGGTATGTTGATTTGATCGGATGCCACATACTGGCATACTAACTGGGATCGGTTGCCATGTACCGGCATAAACTTGGAACGGGTGTCACGATCTGACACACTGACTTGGAACGGGTGTCACGATCCGGCACACTAACAGCTTGAGTGTGGGTTCCATGAGAGGACCAATGACTTGTTATAAATGCATATTGTTGAGAAAGTGATAATCGATATTGTACATGTTCAGTATATACATGTTTATAATGTTGTGGAATGATACTGCACTTTTGCTCTTTCTTTGTTGAGTACAGGGCATCTTCAAGCGGCTACTGACAGATCTCGTTTAGAAGATCAGTGATCAATCGAATTCAAGGGTGAGCCAGTTCTTCCAGGCTGCCATGAGTTCTCTTTTTGCTCAGTCCATTTTATTCGGACTTAGATTAGTTCATTAGTTACCTTATGTTTAGTTGGGTTGTACCCATTCTCTTAGACTTGTTGGTTAGAGATTTGGTACATCGACTTTTAGGTTCTAAGTGTTATTTCCATATTGGTTTTGTTACTCGTTGTTAGATCTTTTGGAAGTTTATGGGAACTTCAGTGTTCTGCATTTAAACCTGCTTTCGTATCTTTAAATGCTTAGTTTTGAGATTAGTTGGTTAGTAGTTATGGTTCTCCTATCGGAGGGTTAGTGTGGGTGCCACTCACAACGGTCTGGGTTATGACACTTATTGATTGGTTTAAGGTCAGAGACTCAAGTTTTTTTAGGACTTGACATAGTGCAATAGGTCTAAAAAAGGTTATGTTGATGTGAAAGTGATTGTTGAAAACATAGACTCGCAAGAGATAATATACTAATGTTAAGCGATGTGAAATAGAGTCCAACACTGTGAGCCGAGTTTTGGCTGACTTCAAAGCTATGTCCTTGTAGAAATATTCCATGAGCCGTCACAAAGGCGATGATTTTGTGTTCAGACCTGACTTCGGAAGCAAGGACATCGATGTCATTTGTATGCAGCCGTTTCTCCCCAAGTGGGGAACATTATCAACATTCTGGTGTAGGAGGCACAAATAGTGGCATGTGTACTTAATGATGTCCCATTGAATATAAGCCATTCGATCGTTAATGAGTTTCAGGAATTCAAAGGGCATGACAACCTATGTCTGTTGTTCCCTCTACAATTATATATCTTTGAAAACAGGCGGAGGTAGAGGTTCCTCTGGGTCAAACTTTAAGGGAGCCCAAAAATCAAAATTTCCCCCTTAAAATGAAGGGTGAGGGCACAATGGTAAAAATCAAGAAGAGGAAGGTTGACTCCAGCATGTCCGTGCATATGGAGGATGATTTTCCTACACCTCTGGTTGTGGAATCCTTTGAGTCATTGGCATGTGAGTGGTGGATCATCAAAGAGATAGTGGCGAGACTGCCTCAAGGGCCGGGTGAGTCATCTTTTGAGCCGGTATCCTATTTGCCCCCAAAGTGAGTTTGATGCTTACTTGATCGATCAAAGGAAGCAGAAAGCTCAACTTGAAAATTTGGAGAAGTCCTACACTGATTTTGCTAAGTCACATGTTGTTAAGCATCTCACATGGTAAGATGAAGAAGCGGGAGAAGAGTAGAGACAAATTCTTTACTCGGATATGGAAAGGGGTAAAAGGCTTGGGGAATGATTTGAAGGCGAATTACCCACTCCCGACTTCTATGCCGAAGCAAGATGGAGATGAGCCCGCTATATAGAGAGATTATGGTGGAGATAAGGATACAGAGGTCACTAATATCGATGGAGAGTATTGAGGCAGCCCAGGAAGCCCTTTGTATCCTCTTTTTGAGTTTTATAGTTGTGGTGTGAGGAAATAACATCATTTTTAGTTGGTGGTGCTCTCCTTTGGGTTGTTTACGGTGAGGACACAATATTATTATTATCATCATCATCATCATAATCATTATTATTATTATTATAGTAATTATAAAATTGGTATATATTTCGATTCAGATTTATTCCTCAAATTTAGATATTAACAAGCTAGATTGAAGATGACCGCGCGAACTATGTTTCGTTGGTATCAGAGCCTAGGAACTTTCATGGTAAATATGAGATTGATATGAAGTATTTCGGCATTGATATATTCTCTTGATCATGGATCTAGGAGATACTAGTACTAAAAGTAATAGATTGGAGGAGGTAGATATACCTCAAAACCTTGATTTGTTAAACAAATGGACTATTCCGAAAATTGATATTAAAACCATTTATGATTATGGTTGGTTTGATAAGATCTCTCATAAACAGTTGATTAAAACCACTGAGCAATCTTTGGCGTTAAACTCGTCTGAACAAACTATTTGTTTATTAAATAAGCACGATTTTGATTTATATAAATCTCAATATAAGTTCTTGCATATTGGCATGGTGCAGATCGCTTTTAAGCCTTTGACTCTTAAAGGGTTGCCTGAGACTTTCCTAGCTACTCTCCGTGATGCAAGAAATTTAAATTTTCGACAATCTTTGATGGGTTCGATTGAATCCACGGTGGCCTATGGTCCAGTCTATTTTAATACTTAGCCAAATTTGCAGTTATCTTTGACTGATTCTAATATATTAGATGCTTTAGCTTTGAATGTTAAAACGCATGGTTATAATTATGCACCTGGGTCTGAATTGATTTGCTTATTTTATAGAATCTATTTCAAATTACTTGCTACTTTGAATCCTAGATGTAAGTTATAAGATAGGCTAAAGAAGGATCATAAGTCTCCTTGGACTAATAATCTCACTACTTTGGTAAAAAATATTAACCAACATGTTCAATCTTTACTATGTTTAACTCTTGCTAACCCTGCATGGCAGAAAATAGTTGAGACAGATGCGTCTAATATTGGTTATGGAGGAATATTAAAACAAATCAATCCTCATCCTCATGATAAAACTGAATATCTGATTCGATTTCATACAGGAAAATGAAGCGATGCTCAGAAAAAATATGCTATGGTGGCCCATGAAATGCTAACCATAGTTAAATGTGTTCTGATATTTTAAGATGATTTATATAATCAAAAGTTTCTTATAAAAATTGATGCTCAATTTGTCAAATATATGTTTGATAAAGATTTTAAGCATGATGCTTTTAAATTAATATTCGCCAGATGGCAGGCACAGTTAGCCGCATTTGATTTTGAAATCCATTATAAAAAAGGAAGTGATAATTCTCTTCCAGATTTCTTCTCTAGAGAATATCTAACTTCTTAAAAATGAGCTTTCTCAATCCTTTCTTTACCGATAAAACATTGGTAACTATCTTAAAGGTGGTTCCGCTAAACCAAGACGTACGGGAGATTATCCTTTGGAAAATCATTGATAGTATGGTGATGAATATTTTCACCATTTATAATTGTGAAGAAGTCATCGATTTTGATGATCAAAATTATTATTATCAAGATTATTATGATTTCTATGATCTTATAGATGATTAAAACAAAATGCTTTGTTTGTAGGATGGACCCTCCTTGGATAACCAAGGGTTGCGGCAGAGGGAATAACTCTCGAGGAAGGGGTAGATTTTCCCAGGTTTCTCTTCAGGATCTTCATACGGATCCTCGTCAAACTCCCCGATACTACAGCGCGGAGGCATGAGTTTGATAGCCTTGCACTCGAGAGGAGCGCAAAAGGTGACATCGTCGTCAGTACATTTGGAAGATATTCCATAAGGTAGCCCGTTATATACAGAGCTACGAGCATATTTTTCTCAAAAGGAAAAAGGTGATACCTTTGCCTCTATTTCCAAAGACGATGCTGATGATATCAAATCGTATGAAAAGGTAGTTAAAAAAGAAGTAATATTTCTTTTGGAAAATTCTGAAATTCAGAGGAAAGACGAACCCTGGAAGATATTCCAGCATTACCTGATGGCGTTTAATGTTCCATTTGGACAATACGAATGGAATGTAATGCCCTTTGGTTTAAAAAATGCTCCATCGAAGTTTCAAAAAAATTATGAATGATATTTTTAATCCTTATTTGGATTTCATCGTAGTTTATATTGATGATATTTTAGTTTATTCAAAAACACTAGAAATGCATATTAAGCATTTAGACATTTTCAAGAAAATAGTTATTCAAAATAGTTTGGTGATTTCTAAACCCAAAATGAGTCTTTTCCAAACAGAAGTTAGATTTTTGGGTCATTTGATTTGTCAAGGAAAAATTACTCCTAAACAGCAATCTATTGAATTCGCGTCAAAATTTCCTGATATTATTACAGATAGAACGCAATTGCAGAGGTTTCTGGGAAGTTTAAATTACATTTCTCCCTTCTACAAGAATTTGTCTGGCGATTTAGCTCCGTTATACGAAAGGCTAAAAAAGGAGCATAAAATGTCTTGGACTAATAGTCTCACAGATCTAGTAAAAACTATCAAGGATAGGGTTAAATCATTACCCTGTTTAACTCTTGCTAATACCACCTGGCCAAAGATTGTGGAAACGGATGCGTCTAATATGGGTTATGGTGGAATATTAAAGCAGATTAACCCGCGTGATAAAAATGAATACCTTATTCGGTTTCATTCAGGAAAATGGAGCAATGCTCAAAGAAAGTATGCAACGGTAGCTCATGAAATGTTAACTATCGTTAAATGTGTTTTAAAATTTCAGGACGATCTTTACAATCAGAAATTTGTGATAAAACTGATGCTCAATCTGTTAAATACATGTTTGATAAAGATTTCAAACATGATGCATCAAAATTAATGTTTGCAAGGTGGCAAGCACAGCTAGCACCTTTTGATTTTGAAATTCTATATAAGAAAGGAAGTGAAAACTCTCTCCCAGACTTCCTATCAAGAGAATACATTCAAAATGAGTGAGTATAGTGACAATTCAGAGATTGGTGATATTCCCATTTCTCTTTTCTTTACTGAAAAATGATTGATTACTATTTTAAAGGTTCTTCCTCTCAATCGAGAGTTGAAAGAACTTATTTGTTGGAAAATTATAGATGGAATGGTGATGGACCTTTTCTTATCCATAGAAGAAGCTAATACTTATTATGACGCTAATTGGGAATAAATCTCGATGCTTTGTTTGCAAGATGGAAATCCCTTGGGTAACTAAGGGAAGAGGAAAAGTTAATATCCACCGAGGAAGGGGAAGATCATCCCCGAGTTCATCAAGATCATCATATGGATCTTCATCATCTAATACTCCAATTATACAACAAGGAGGAATGAGTTTATATAACTTAAATTCCAGAGCGCAAGAAAAAGCCTCGTCATCAATACATCTGGAAGATATTCCAGAAAGTGATCCATTATATGCTCAACTACAAGAGTTTATAACACAAAAGCAAAGTGATACTTTTGCTTCAATTGCCAAAGAAGACGTTGATGATATCAGAACGTATGAAAAGGTAGAAAAAAGAGAAATGATATTTCTCTTAGAAAACTCGGACATACAGAGAAGAGAAGAGCCTTGGAAGATATTCCAAAGGTATTTAGTCAATGGACTTTATTTTCCGGGTGAGTCATACAAAACTCGAAAATATTATGAAACTTTGCTGATAAGCACAGGTGTTGAATTTCAACATTTTTCAGGATATAATACAAGTGAGAATGTTTATAACTTCTCCAAAATGATTATAAAACATGTCATTCATATTTAAGATTGGGGTATTTCCTCAATGACTGAAAGACAGTTCAGTCTAAACAAAGTCATAGTAAACTTTACCTATTGGGATTATATCCAGGCATTTAATAAAGTCCTATGTTATAACAATGAGAGGCATAAACATACTTGGTTTATTAAAGTATGTGCCAAAATATTTGTTAACCCTATACCAAATTGGTTTCTAAACTGGTGATCATACCACGGGTCAACTATAAAAATATTGCCCGAACCATTTCTCAAGTTATACAAGGAATGGGTAAAAATTTCCCCAGATCTCAATAAGTTATATCATCAAGAACATATCTGTTACTTTCAACAAATTGAACAGATTTATTTCTTTATGGAATTCTCTGTTCCATGGATTCACAAATGGGTTCCGAAAGTAGATTTCACTGAGGAACAAATCCGCTGCTTATACAGGACTTATTATAATAATTTTTGGGTTAAGTTGATGAAGAAAGATCCTCAAACGAAGTCTATATATGGACAAGAATTACTGGATCTAATCACAAAAAACTATCAAAGATTATAAATCAATTCCTAATAAAGGAATTATGACTGATGATTTGACCTCAGTAAAGCATATGGCTAGAAAATTTCTAATCATGATGAAGAAGAACAAGACGAAATGATTATGAAATATCTAGAAGAAGTAAAGAAAAAGATTCTTCTAAATCTAACTCATTCCGCAAAATCAAATTCATCAATGCGTAGTGAAACGAGTGAAGATATGCACGAAGCTCAACCATATGAAGAAGAAAGGCCAGTAGATACACTGAAAAAGGCCGAAGATTTTTTGGCAAAAATGAAAGACAAGATTTAGCAGATAAGCACTACCAACAGGAAAATTGCACTATCAACAGTGGATGTACTGTTTTTAGGTCCCACATAAGGGACCCTTTATTACTGTTTCTAGATGCCTCAAAATATCTATAAATAAGGGGCTTTTATTTTGTAAAGAAGCAGGTTTTTAGAAATCACTTCTTCTTGTTTTCATTTTTCTCCCTCTCTTGTGTAAAATCTTCCAAGTATTGTAAGCTTGCCGGACTTTGGCCGGAATAATAAAGAGTGTTGTTTGCTACAAGGTACTTCCTTTTATTTTCAGTATTGTCTTTTTATCTCTGAATTAAGTCATGACTATGTCCGGCTAAAGAATTTTATCTATGCCGGAAAACTAACTTCAAGAATATATCTATCATGAAAGATCTAGACTTTATTTAATTATTCATAAATTTATATATGGTTTCTTGACTTGGTTCTGAGATGGTGGTACAGTCAGATTCAATACAACAAGTTAGTGACTTTGTCTTAGTGACTCCGTCTAGCCAGCCGTGGTCTTAGCCCGATAAAGAGTGAAAAGGGGTGCTTTATACCCGGTTAGAACTGCTAGACACATGGGCTCACTAGCAATACGTATTTGAATCTCAACAGACCCTTTGCTTGGGTAAAAAGAGTCATTCCTTCCATACAGTCATCAAACTATACATAAATCTATTTGTATTTCGATTCGAATTTATTCCTTGAATTCGGATGTTAACAAGCTAGATTGAAGATTACCGCGCGGACTACCGCCTATCTTCTGAGTTCCTGTTTCGTTGGTATCAATCTTCTTTTCTTATGATGAGATTCAGATTTAGAAATTTCTCGATTGGTACCTTTGGAAGCATCTGGTAAACTGAACTGCGTACAAAAATATCCTAATTGAGAATTTTCTCTAAGCTTATCCATCTTAAGCTGTCTTGAGAGTTTTAACTCATTGCACAAATTTATGCCTTATTGTGTACAAGCCCCAATAAGCTTTCCATAAGTAAAATTACTATAGGGAATAATTCCTTGCAGATCTCTAAGAGTCTTTTTTACTCTTTCCGCAAATAAAGGAGGTAAACCATCAATAAATTTGGCTTTCCAAAATTCTAAACCATTTTCAGGAAGTTCCATTACCCGACTTAAATATGTATCTTTATACCATCTAAACTCACCTAAATGTCTACATCTAAGACCATTTAGTAAAGATCTAATGGTTTCATATTAATTGGTAAATCTACCACTAAAATGTTCTAGGATGGTTAAGACTAAGGTATAAACAGCGTCTTCCCTATTTTTGACTAAAGCAAATCCTAGGTTATCAACTCCTTCGGCCATGGCCTTAGCATTTATGACTGTTGCCTTAGCATCAAGGGTCATGTAATTATCCCACCATCCTCTTAGTTGACCAGTAAATCCTGCAATAATCATCTTGCAAATGGTCCTGTCAGTGTTATTAACACTCTTGCAAATGGTAGCATACATAAGCATCCTATGAACCAAGATAGTTAACTGCCTATCAATCAATCCATCGAGATTCCATTCCTAAATCTCGCTTCCACTATAAGAGGTGTTGGTTTGATTTCAGTCTCTCTCTTCTATCAGGACATCTTGAGGAGTTGGTCTAGGATAGTAGTATGTTTGCATACTAGGTTTTCTAGCATAAGTATTACCACTATTCTTTATTGGATAACCATGAAGTTTATTAACTTCCATTTCCACTTGTGTCTTGAAATCGAAAGTGGCTTCCATCTCATCTGCAAAATCTTCAGCGAGGCTTATAGGTTTTGCACTTGCACCAAATTCTGAAAACTTTTTATCTAAAGGGCTTTCAAGATCATGAAGAGGTCTAAGAATAAAATCTTGAATCTCAAGAGGACTTTGAATAGGAACATCATGTTGTTTTGACGTAGAAGCTTGTTCCGAAACTTGTTTCACAGATTTCAGCTTATCATCAATTTGAATAATCAGATTCGTTAGACTATCTATTTTTTTGTCGAGAGAACAAATATGTTCACCAATGACTTTAACATACAAACCCAAATAATTATTTTGAGAAATAAGACGATTAATTTCATTTATACTTACTGCGGCAACCTCATTATCAATAAATTTTTGAAATGCAGTAAAAGTAATACCTGTATTATTAGGTAAAACAAATGGAGCTTGAGAAGGATAAATGGAATTAATAATCTTACCTGATTCATCTTTATAAGATCTTTCGAGAACGTTGATGAATAACGGTAAATATGTGGTTATAAACCATGGCACAAAGAACATAATATGATTATGAAGACCACAAGTTTCATAGAATTCTTGAGAAATATTGTTTAAATCTTCTTCACTATAAGTGTCAAAAAACCAAGTTTTAAATCGGTTCCATTTTTCATTTGAAAATTCATTCTGAATATATTTCCTTGCCAGTGAACCTGGACTAAAATCAATTTGATGATCACTCATCATTAAGCATCATTAAGATTAAAATTCATCTCGGATGCAGAAGGAATATCTTTATCAGAAATATCAGATGATTTGTCATTAGTTTGAACAATGTTTAACCGAGGATCAATTTTTATCTTTTGTTTTTCTGCAGATATAACTGTTGATAAAGTATGCAGAGAAGCAGCGCGATTTCTAGCTGGACCATAAAAAGGTTCTATCGGAGAAATATGTTGAATAGCCAATCTTCTATCAGAAGCAAAATAATCTCTATTATAAGGAATACTTTTATCATCAAACTGCATACAAATTTTTCCATCGAAATTTTGAATAATATGAGAATATTCAGAATAAGTGATAGCATCGGTCATCTGCTCAGGGGGTATAACAGAATCTAGAATCCAAGTAGTAGGAAAATTAATTTCTTCCCATTTTATAGGTCTTCTAGTAGTGACCTTAGATCTGGCGAAATTAGTTTCTACCAAAATAGTTTGATTAGATGTATCATATAATTTACATCTAGGATTCAAAGCAGCAAGTAATTTATAATAAATTCTATAAGACAAGCAAATTAATTCAGATCCAGGTGCATAGTTATAACCATGCGTTTTAACATTCAAAGTTAAAGCATCTAATATATTAGAATCAGTCAAAGATAACTGCAAATTGGGCTGAGCATTAAAATAAACTGGACCATAGGCCACCGTAGATTCTATCGAACCCATCAAAGATTGACGAAAATTTAAATTTCTCGCATCTCGTAGAGCAGCTAAGAAAGTCTTTGGTAACCCTTTAAGAGTTAAAGGTTTAAAAGGAATTTGAACCATGCTAATATGCAAGAATTTATACTGAGATTTATATAAATCAATATCACGCTTATTTAATAAATGAATAGTTTGTTCAGACGAGTTTAACGCCAAGGATTGTTCAGTTGTTTTAATCAACTGTTTATTAGAAATCTTATCAAACCAACCGTAATCATAAATGGTTTTTATATTAACTTTCGGAATAGTCCATTTGTTTAACAAATCAAGGTTTTGAGGTATATCTACCTCTTCTAAACGAGAACTTTTAATTTCTCCATGTTCCATTAAGAGAGAAAATATCTATGCCAAAATTCTTCATATCAATTATATATATATCATGAAAGTTCCTAGGCTCTGATATCAACGAAACAGGATCTCAAAAGACGGGTGGTAGTCCGCGCAGTCATCTTATTATTATTATTATTACTTTTACTGCCTTTCAAAAAATTGTTGAAGAAGATGTTGCGGCAATCAGCATGCGAAGAGCTCATCGTAAATCCAATAGATTTACGAAGAATCAGTCTAGACAAGAACTTCCTGAATACAACTCACATCAGCTTCACTGTCAATCACAGCAATATCAGTAATAGAAAAAAGTATTATCAATTAATATGGTACATTTAACATACCATTTATGAGTAGTAACAATTTGCATCATTCCTAAAAGCATATCTTGTTTAGGATCATATTTAATAGGTTTTGCAAGAGTATTTTCTTCAGTATTATTATTATTATTATTATTATTATTATTATTATTATTATTATTGTTGTTGTTGTTGTTGTTGTTGTTATTATTATTATTATTGTTATTATTATTATTATTATTATTATTGTTATTATTATTATTATTGTTATTGTT
>JAJOOR010011400.1:0-63511 GCA_036250505.1 Solanum acaule
AGGGGGGAAACGGAAAGAATACGGAGTACAGATTTCAATTGCTGGATAGAAAAAGGCATGAGGATTACTCGTACCTTTGATATGAAAGGAATCCTGATCCGTGTATATGGTTTAATGAGTTTCAGCAACACTTGAGTCCTTATATTCTTCAACAAGTCCTCGATATAATTTCTAATGAATGGATCATCCATGATAGTTTTTCTATTGCTCTGCAAAAATCCATTTTTTTTAATCTGTTATTCTTTCTAGACTAGATGTGATAACCAATTAAAGGGTCCTAGTAATCCTCACCTTAAGGATTTTCTTGAATTACAATATCTCCTTTCGTTGATATGCAGCAATCAAATTAGTCATGGCCAAGATTTCTGGGTCATTTTTGTACCTGGAATATGGTCTTGCTAAGTCAGAATAGTGAAACAAAATAAGGATAATAAACTACATGCTGAATGGAGGTTTACATACGGTTTTGCCTCCTGCCCATCAAATGGATTAACTTGTGATTCCTTAAGCATGTTGGCCAGTACTAAGTATCTGCAATGTTTTTTAAAAAAAAGGAGCTTACACAACTTTTGAAGGTGGTGAAAAAAAACTTCTGAATGTAAAAATGCTGAAATCTCAGAGCAAACTCATATCCTTTAACTTAGGTGGTGTAAGCTCTCTTTTATACTTTTTAAGACAACAATTATTGAAATTCCTAGAGAGGCCTAAAAAGCTATTGAGCGCACCCTGAAAATTGTAGCTCGAACAGATTTTTACATATTCAAAAACTAATTTTCACTAGCAAATTGAGGAATAAACTCATGATTGCATTAGTGATGGGCACTTCTAGTGATGCTCAGCCGTGTAGTTTATATCTCATACTTGTATAATTCACCACTTTAGTATAACTGAAGTTCTTATTTCCTATTAGTTATTCAACCAATTAACAAATATAATTTATTGCAAAAGCTCTAGTCACCCATGGAGAGGTCTTTCTGAACAGAATAAGAGAAACAACTATAAAGCAACTTTAAACTCACTTTAGGCACTGTATGCGCCGTTGATTACCAGCTTCATCGTAGTTCTTAAAAGCTTCAAAGAAGTCAGTAGCTGCCTCTGCCCACTGTCTTTGTGCCATATGCATTTTCCCACCCATTATTATGACTTATCTCCTATTCTCATTAAATATGTCTTATGTTCATGCGGTGCTTATATTTGAGATTTTGCTAAGACTATGACGATTGTGTTATTATCTCTTATGCTTATGTCTTATGTTGACTAACCATTTTGAGATGGTCTTACGATGTTGTGCTAGCTTTCATACTTAGTACATTTGTACTAACACATATTGCCTACATTCTAATAAAATGTAGGGTCATGGATATTGAGTTCATTTGGAGGCTAGGTTTCTAAGGTGCAAGAAGAGTTGAAGATCTTTGTGAGTCCTCATATCTTTGAGGACGAAACCAACCATTTCCTTTGTGTGTTTATTTCATGTTTTGAGACTATTGTATGGGCTGTGTCCCAACAGTTTATTCTTAAAAGGTTGTATTAGATGGTTTGAGACAAAGTGTAGAAAGTCTTCCGTTTGCTTTTATGAAAAATGACTTCGATTGTAAAAGTTTTAAATTTTTCCGTATTTTCTATTATCTTATGTTCAGAATATGCTAAGGGCTTGTATGCGACCTGAAGAGTCCACAATTTGGACTCATTTCGGGCTTCATTTTAATAGAACTAGTGTCCTCAAATGCATATTTTGTCTCAATAACTGATGTAAATTCTTAAGTTTCAGGTATTTGGAGTTTGAAGCAAAGCATGGACACTACTTGGAAAAAAGGAACAAAACGGCTAAAAAGACGAAGAAAAGAAGGCCTGAGGATCACCTAATGCATAAAGTGAATCGCCGAATGGCCTTAACCTCGCCCAAAGTTCCAATGTGCTGAGCCCGGAAGGAAAAGATCAAGTCAGCAATGAAAAGGAGCAGTCAACGCGTCGTCGAACAGTTCCGTGAAGCAGTGCTATATCACCCAATGATCCAAAAAGTGAAGATGCTTAAGGCAACAGCTGAAAGGCGATTAAGCAGACCAAAGGGCGGATCGCCGAGTGCATCGGCGATCCCGACTAACTGTGCTGACAACTATAAATAGTAGTTTGAATTTTTATCTTAGTATGCCATTTAAGATACAACATTTTATTTTCTATGTTTTCAAGTAGAGAACATTTTTGCTTAGCTTTCGAAAATGTGAAGGCTTCCGATTCCAAGAAATTGGAAGTGGGTTTTAAAGATTCTTCATCCTAGACTCGTTTGAAGTGAATATAAATCATACCCAGTTGATATTACTTTGATTTGGTATCATTTACTTCTTTTTTTCTATCTCTAGCAAAAACCCCAATTCTTGGGGTGTGATTTTATGAATATGGATTAAATTTCCTATTGGGTATTGCTAATTGTTAGTCTATTTGCTATTTAAATGTTATTTCGTTTAGTAGTTATGTTTGAAATTAATGGGATTTAGTTGCAAATACGATTTCATCATAGTGTTTTTGGCTTGCTCGAGAGAGAGGTTTTAAAACTAAGACTACTAAATCGATAGTTGGTGGTTATTGGGTCATCGTGGGTTCAGCTCGAGAGAGTGAATCCTAGGCCTTTTCCTACACATTCAGTTTGAGAGAGTGAATGGGCTAAGGCGGAGGCTGTGCTTAATTGCGGCAACTCGATGTTCGAGAGAAACCGAGTTAATTCGAGGTAAGTTGCTCTAGAGAGAATTTACCCCCACTAAAGTCTAGCCTAGTTACAAATGTTCAGAAATTGATTATCAACAACATTTACCCGATTGTGTAGTTTATCCCATATTCCTATCACATCCCAAGAATCTCGTTTTCCTAATTCGCATTATATTTTCACTATTTTTGTCATTAGTTGAATACAAACCCCCTATTGATAATTGACATTCGTCTCAACCCTTTGATTTATCATGTTTTTACTCAATAATGTTTTTTTCTATGGTTAACTCTAGCATATTCGTGCTTAACTCTTAATTCTCAAAAACCGCTCCCTTAGGACTTGACCCCAACCCATTCGGTTGGGTTATATTACTATTGTACGATCGTAGACACTTGAATTGGAAGTTGTGTCTTGATTACGTAAACATCAAAATGGCGCCGCTGCCGGGCAGTGGTGTTAGTTGAGAAATTTTAGTTAAGTTGAATTTTGTTCTTGTTAATTATAGTTGAACTTACTTAATTTTTAGTTTTGGTTTTTGTATTGCTGTTTTGAACAGAAAAATTAAGCATCTCTGCTAGCAACGATGACCCAATAGACCACCCTCCTCTAAAAATGATGATGCTAAGGGATAACATCCTAAGTTTCAATAAATTGGAGGGTGAGTTAGTTTATGAGTTGTGGCAAAGGTTTAAGGCTCTATTGAGCAGTGCCCGACTCATGGAATTCCAGATAAGATTCTTCTGGAATGTCTCTACCTAGAGCCAGAAGAGGGGTTGCCTTATGAAAGTGAGGGAAACCCCACTAATGGAACTTAAATGGGGACTTGAGTCATGCCACGATGTTAACTAAGGCGTTGCTTGAGAGGCAACCCAAGACCCCTTATCACTTTATTTTTACTTTAAGAAATAATGGTGTGTTGTTTGTGTAGGTCGAAGTAGGAAAGTTGTTGAAAAGTGCATATTGGCGAGAAAAAGGTCGAGTCGGTGCATCACCGAAGAGGTTGGCGACCCCGACCCAGACCGCCATTGGACTGAAGACAATTTTACGTTGGAGTTTGTAAAAGTCAGCGAGCCCAGGAAATAATTGGCGAATCGACGAGGTAAGTGATCACTTGGCGTGTTGTCGAGTGGGTCGGCGAGCACGACTAATGTCGCCGAATGGATGAGAACCGGATGGTTTCTTAAAAGGCCAAAGGTTTAAACTTTCAAACTCTTAAGGTGATCAACCACCGACCACACTTACGGTCTGTGGTCCCATCAACGGGTCATGGGTGGACAATGCGGGTTGACACCTGTAACTTTGGTAAATAGGTAGTTTACCTTTTTTGTTAATTCGGGGTGTTACAGAGAATTTGATGCTTTGTCTGTAGGTTGAGGCTCTAGCTACTAATTGAGACTTAGTCTATGGTTTTCAGGGGTTGTTCCTTTCTAGATATTGTTAATCACACTTGCACTATTGAGCATCTCCATCGTGAGACCAAAGGG
Source organism: Solanum acaule (assembly GCA_036250505.1). Taxonomy (NCBI): domain Eukaryota; kingdom Viridiplantae; phylum Streptophyta; class Magnoliopsida; order Solanales; family Solanaceae; genus Solanum; species Solanum acaule. Next base: position 4,189 of record JAJOOR010011400.1, read on the forward strand.
TACAACGATAAGAGAGCTAGATAAGAGGGCATATACAATGGGTCCTGGTCTGAGTCTAGAGACACATATGATAGGACCTGACAATAGTTCTTCCAGGGACATCATAGTTGTCCCGTTTAGGACTCAATGCAAGCTTTAGAGGGTGACAAGTATAGTAAGAGTGATGTTGTCTTCAATCAGAGCCATGGGTACCAGTCTTATTCCTCAAGTCATGGTTTCCATTATTCTAGGTATCGATCATCTATATGTTGTTTTGACTTTGGAGAGTTGGATCACTGGGCCAGATACTACCATTTGCTTAGGCGGATTACTCCCGATCCAGCATCACCTCTAGTTAAGGGTCTAGGTTAGGTTAAAGACCATTGAAATAGTCATCAAAGTATTCAAAGTGGTCCTCGGTGAGGCAGGTTAGGTTGTAGGACAGATGGTTAGGGCAGATGCGGATAGGGCCATTTCTATTAAGATCTATCAAGGGCTGAGGCTGAGGCATCCAACGATATGATCACATGTATGATTCTCTTATGCCAACAACCCACCTGAGCTTTATTTGATCCAGGCTCTACCTATTCTTATATTTTTGTTTAATATTCTTCTCGTTCGGGTTTAAGTTATGAGCCTATGGCAACGTTGTTGCATGTGTCAACCTCCGTAGTTGAGTCTTGAGTAATAGATAAGGTGTTTCAATCTCTCTTAGTTACTATGAAGTGGTGTGACACCCGAGCTGACCTTATTCTGCTTGATATAGTTGACTTCAATGTTATTCTATGCATGGACAAGTTATCCCTCTACCATGCGTTCTGATATCGCTTCTCTATGACCATTTCCTTAGCCATGCCTGGTATTCCACGGATTGTGTGGCAGGTCTCCATTAGTAGCACACTGATTGGAGTTCTCTTTTGTTCAGGCTTAGAGGCTTATGTGTGTGATGTTAATAGGAAGGTCTCTCAGTTTGAGACAATTGTAATTGTCAGTGACTTTGTATAAATGTTTCCTAGAGATCTCCGTTGCCTACCCCAGAGCATGATGTTGATTTCTCTATTGAGCTTGAGCTAAGTACTTGGCCTATTTCTAATCGGATTGCCCCTACAGTGCTCAAGGAACTCACTGTTCAACTTCAGGATGTCGTAGGTAAGGGATTCATCTGTAACATCTCGCAATTTGAAGTAACTAGGAAGAAGCTAATAATTGGAAATAGTCATTTTTGGTAATAAAGAATATCTGGAAAATAAATTAAGTTAGACTACGTTGAGTTTTGGTCAACTTCAAACGGATATAACTTCTAGCTCAAGATGAGTTAGAGGTACTTCCAGATATTGTAGGAAATCTCTTAGAATGATCTTTCCAACGCCGATGAGTTTGCCCGATTTCGGGTTCGTATGAGTGAGTTATGCCCTTTGGAATTTGGGTTGTTGGAATAAGGAAAGTCCAATCCGGATTTTGAAAGGGTAGTTTGGTCTCTTCCTTGCCCAATTATTTTATTTCATTTTTGGTAATTAAGTTATGGTCTAATTAGAATTAGATCAGTTTACGCTTTTACCAAAATACGCTAGGGCTTGGAGAAAAGAGAAAAGAAGAGGAGAAAGGAGAAGAGAAGCAAGATTCATCAAGATCGTCGAGTTTAGCTTGTGGGTTTCGTCATGGGTGTGATCCCTAAAAGGTATGTGAGATCACATAGCGTTGGTTTAGTTCACCCACGCACCAATCATGGTTCAATTTCAACGAAGTTATTAGATTTGAAAGTAAATCATTGAGTTCTTCATGAAATTCGTTGAATTCTTATGGGTTGTGTTGATTGGAGTTTTCTTGAGATTGATTCATGTTATTAGTTGTGTTTTTCGAGTAGACTCTGATGTATATTGAGGGTATTGATAATTTTAAGTGTTTGGGGAAAGAACCAATCGAGTTCAGAGTTGAAAAACGAAGGAGGAAACTCATAAAAATCTGGGTAAGGGGGTTGGGGCGACACACCCCAAAATAGACTCTGAAGTTTGGGTCTTGGGGCACCGCGCCAGCCAGAGCTCCCCACCTAGCTTTCTGAAGTTCCAAGGCTGGTGCCCTGCGCCTCTCAGATCGCCAGGTACACCAGTTCTTCCCATTCATCCCCCAATTTTTCGTACTAGTTCATTAGCAATGCACCTATGCTTTCTAGTTGATTCCAACACTTTTAGGTACATCTAAACATCATGAAATCATCCATAAACATGAGATCATGAACATTAAATCAATAATCCAATTCAAAGAAAGTTAAGATCAAAGTCAAGAGAAGTTCTTTGAGTTTTCCAAAAGTCTTTCCCAAATGTTTTAACTTTGTTTTAAGACATAAAATTCAAGTTGAGTAAAGAGTAAAGAGTATAGTTTGAAGTTCAGTTCTTCAAAGGTATATGGGAACTATGTATTCCCAAAGGGTTTTAAATGTTTTCACATTTAAACAAGAATGGAAACCTCGATTTCCAAAGAGCCTTCGGGCTAGTTTTCAAAAAAAATGTAAATGCTTTCTAAATGAAGCAAGGGAGGAAACTTTGATTTCCAAGATAGCATTTGAGCTAAGTTTTTGAGCACTAATCTCAAATCACAGAAAGAAGTATGTTTTAAAACATAAGAGCTAATATTATATTTTTTTAGGAGTAGTATTGAGCACCAATATGGGGGAGAGTTCAACCAACTCACAGCCCCCATAAACCATGTAGCCATCATGGGTAGAAAAGGGTTATACTTTTTGGATGATTCCTTTAGTGCTTTTAGCATAGACCAGTGGATCCACTTAGTAGTTCAGGTTCTATACCCTCGGCAAGGTATAGGACAGCCCTGGCAGCCTGAGGCAAAATGTTGTATCATCACAATAACTCTTACGTGATGGTTGTCGATTAGAGAAACTCCCACAGAAGTAATTGTATTCTTATATACACAGTTTATTGTATTTTTACATACATTTAAGAGTTATATGTATCTTTGCATACACACAGAGTTGATATCATGTTTTAAACAACTTTTATTTATATTGCACTTGTTTTAAACTGCTTTATATTTAAATGAGTTTAGTTATGTTGAGTTGAGTTGAGCCAGGTAAGTTCTTCAGATTCCTTTCAAGCCTATGTTGTGTTTAGCATTCCAACTTGCATACTCGTACATTTAATGTACTGATTCCAGTTGGCCTGCATCTTATTATGATGCAGACACAGGTAACTAGGATTGACATCCAGCGCATCGTTGATCCAGTGAGCACTCCAGAGTCAGTTGGTGAGCCTCATTGCATTCCGGAGGACTCCTTTTTATTGCTTCCAATTATTTTATTAGTTCATTAGGATGTTGTGGGGTTTGTCCCGAGATCTATCTCAATTTTTTTAAAGGCTTCATACAGAGTCAGATGTTAGTTCTTAAGTCTTTTCTTTGTCATTATCTTATGTTAAGACTTGAGTTTTCCTTAATGGCCAAGTTGAATGTTCCAGTATAACATTCCAGTTTATTAGATAGACTTGTGTTTGTTGAATTAAGTCTTCTGCTGAGTATGTAAGCCAGGCCAAGGGTTCGCTTGGAGACAACAATAGTTCTCGAGTGCCAATCCCGCCCAGGGTGTAGGCTCGGTGCATGACAAACTTGGTATCAGACCCCAGAGTTCAAGAGTCCTAGGGAGTCTATGAAGTCGTGTCTGTAGAGTCCTAGTTATCGGTGTGAAGCACACCACATCTATAATTAGGAGGCTGCAACACTTAGGAAATTTTATCACTTCGTTCAAACTCATTTTGTGCGTTAGAGTTTGATCTCTAAAAAGTTTCTTTCTAATTCGTGTTTGTGCGTGTTTTCAGATAATCATGCCTCCAAGAAGAGCTGTCAGAGGTCATCCTGCTAGGTGTAATGTTAAGGAACAAGAGTTACCAAATGCATCTGATGTGCAACCTCAAGGAGAAGTTACCAATGCTGAGTTCCGTGAGGCTATTCAGATGTTGAACCAAGTTGTGACCAACCAAGCTGGGTAACAAAGAGAAGCTAGATAGGAAGTGGCTAATACTTCTAAGATCCGAGAGTTCTTGAGGATGAATCCTCCAAATTTCATGGGTTTGAGCACTATTGAGGATCCGGAGAACTTTATTGAGGAACTGAAAAAGGTATTGGAGGTCTTGCATGTTGCCGATACTGAGCCAGTTGAACTAGCTGCATATCAACTGAAGAATGTTTCTAGGACTTGGTTTGATCAGTGGAAATAGGGTAGAGATGAGGATGCACCACTTGCAAGTTGGGCTTGTTTTGATGAGGCTTTCTTGGGGCATTTCTTTCCCCTAGAATTGAAAGAGTCTAAGGTATGAGAGTTCCTCACACTTAAGCAAGATTCTTTGAGTGTTTATGAGTATGGGTTGAAATTCACCCAACTGTCTCGTTATGCTCCGGAGATGGTTGCGGACTTGAGGAGTAGAATGAGCTTGTTTGTTGCTGGGCTGTCTCTTCTGTCGTGTAAAGAAGGTATGGATGCAATGCTGATAGGTGACATGGATATCTCAAGGTTAATGGTATATATGCAACAGGTTGAGGAAGAGAAGCTGAGGGATAGAGAGGAGTTGAAGAACAAGAGGGCTAAGATAGGGAACGAGTCCGGACAGCAGAACTGCAATGCCAACCGGTCATCTTTCCAACAGAAACAGAAGGTATCTGCTCCATCATTTTCTTGTGCATCTGCACCTAAGAACAAAGGTGAGTACAATAGTCAGAATTTCATAGCTAAACCTGCTTATTCTTAAGGTAGCATAGCGCAAGGGGGTAGCAAGCCTCCTGTCTGCGCTAAGTTTGGTAGGAACCACTCAAGTACATATCGTGAGGGCTCCACTAGTTGTTTCAAGTGTGGCAAGAATGGTCATTTCATGCGAGAATGTCCAAAGAACAAGCAGGGAAATGGTAATAGGTGTAATAGAGCCCAGTCTTCTTCAGTTGCTCCACCAGACAGAGCTGCACCTAGAGGGGCTACTTCCGGTACTGGCGGAGGAACAAACTGCTTGTATGCTATCAATAGTCGCCAAGAGCAAGCGAATTCGCTAGATGTTGTCACTAGTATGATCCAAGTCTTTGACTTTATTGTTTATGCTTTGCTAGACCTATGAGCGAGTTTGTCTTTTGTAACTCCATATGTTGCTATGAATTTTGATGTTATTCCTGAGCTACTTAGGGAACCATTCAGTGTTTCTACACCTGTTGGTGAGTCCATTCTAGCAGAGAGAGTCTATCATGAGTGTCCCATTTTCTTCAATCACAAGAGTACCATGGATGATGTAATTGAGTAAGACATGGTAGAATTTTATGTCATTCTTGGTATGGACTGGCATCATGCCTTTTATTCCTCAGTTGATTGTAGAACTGGAGTTGACAAGTTTTAGTTTCCAAATGAGCCAATCTTAGAGTGGAAAAGTAGTTTAGCAGTGCCTAAGGGTTGTTTCATTTCGTACCTTAAGGCAAGAAAGTTAATTTCTAAGGGTTGTGTCTATCACTTGGTCTGAGTTAATGACTCTAGTGTTGAGATACCTCTCATTTAGTCAGTTCCTATAGTAAAAGAGTTTCCAGAAGTCTTTCCAGATGATCTACCCGGAGTCCCTCCTGAGAGAGAAATAGAATTTGATATAGATATTCTCCCAGATACTCGTCCTATATCTATTTTGCCATATAGAATGGCACCAGCAGAGTTGAAAGAGTTAAAAGGGCAGTTGAAAGATCTTTTAGAGAAAGAGTTATTCGACCAAGTGTCTCTCCTTGGGGCGCTGTGGTCTTATTTGTTAAGAAGAAAGATGGTTCCCTTAGTATGTTTATAGATTACCGTCAATTGAACAAGGTAACCATCAAGAATAAATATCCTCTTCCGAGAATTGATGATCTTTTCAATCAGCTTCAGGGTGCTTCTTGTTTTTCAAAAATAGACCTCAGATCTGGCTACCATTAATTAAAAGTAAGGGCATGTGATATTCCCAAATTAGCATTCAGGACCCGTTAAGGTCATTGTGAGTTTTTGGCATGTCGTTCGGTTTGACTAATGCACCTGCGACGTTCATGGACCTTATGAATAGAGTTTTCAAACCTTATTTAGATATTTTTGTTATCGTCTTCATTGATGACATACTAATATGTTCAAGGAATGAAAAAGATCATGCTAGCCCTCTCAGAATATTTCTTCAGACTTTAAAAGATAAGGAGTTATATGCTAAGTTCTCTAAATGTAAGTTTTGGCTTGAGTTTGTGGCGTTCTTGGGCCATATAGTTTTCGGTGATGGAATTAGAGTTGATACCCAAAAGATAGAGGCACTGCAGAATTGGCCTAGACCCACATATCCAACTGATATTAGGAGTTTCTTGGGTTTGGCTGGCTATTATAGAAGTTTTGTAGAGGGGTTCTCATCCATTTCGTCTCCTTTATCCTAGTTGACTCTGAAAACAGTAAAGTTTCAATGGTCTGAAGCTTGTGAGAAAAGCTTTCAGGAATTGAAAAAGAGGATGACTATTGCCCCAGTTTTGACCTTACCAGAAGGTACGCAAGCCTTTGTTGTCTATTGTGATGTTTCTAGAGTTGGTTTGGGTTGTGTGTTAATGCAGAATAGCAAATTCATAGTCTATGCCTCCAGACTGTTGAAAGTTCATGAAAAGAATTACTCAACCCATGACTTAGAGGTGGCTGCTATAGTATTTGCTTTGAAGATATGGCGTCACTATTTGTATGGTGTCCATGTTGATGTATACACTGATCACAAGAGTCTTCAATATGTATTCATTCATAAACAGCTTAATCTCAGACAAAGGAGGTGGTTAGAATTACTCAAGGATTATGACATGAGTATTCTTTACCACCCAGGTAAGGAAAATGTTGTTGCTGATGCTTTAAGCAGGTTCTTTATGGGTAGTACTGTCCATGTTGAAGAGGAAAAGAGAGAGTTAGCGAAAGATGTGCATAGACTTGCACGCTTAGGAGTCCGACTAATGGATTCCACAGAAGGAGGAGTAGTGGTGATGAATGGGCTGAATCTTCACTAGTGTCAGAAGTGAAAGAAAAGCAAGACTAAGATCCAATTTTTCTTGAATTGAAGGCAAATGTTCATAAGCAAAAAGTATTAGCTTCTGAACAAGGGGGAGATGGAGTATTGAGATATCAAAGTAGGTTGTGTGTACCAATGGTGGATAGACTCCAAGAGAGGATCATGGAGGAAGCTCATAGCTCCAGATATTCCATTCATCCAGATTCCACAAAGATGTATTGTGATTTGAGAGAGGTGTATTGGTGGAATAGTATGAAGAAGGGCACTGTAGAATTTGTTACTAAGTGCCCAAATTGCCAACAAGTTAAAGTAGAGCACCAAAGGCCCGGTGGTTTGTGGCCCAGAATAAAGAACTTCTGGAATGGAAGTGGGAGATGATTAATATGGACTTCATCACAAGTTTACCAAGGTCTTGTAGGCAGCATGATTCTATTTGGGTGATTGTCGACAGAATGACAAAATCAGCCCACTTTTTGACGGTAAAGACAACTCATTTGGCAGAAGATTATGCTAAGTTATATCTTCAAGAGGTGGTAAGACTTCATGGGGTTTCGGTCCCCATTATTTCAAATAGAGGTGCAAAATTTACTGCACAGTTTGGAAGTCATTCCAAAAAGGCTTGGGTTCAAAGGTGAACTTAAGTACTTCCTTTCATCCTCAGACAGATGGGCAAGCAGAGAGTACTATTCAGACTTTAGAGGATATGTTTAGGGCTTGTGTGATTGATTTCAAAGGTAATTGGAATGATCACCTACCTCTTATTGAATTTGCTTACAATAATAGTTACCACTCGAGCATCCAAATGGCGCCTTATGAAGCTCTTTATGGGAGAAGATGCAGATCTCATATTGGATGGTTTGAAGTTGGTGAAGCAAGGTTGATAGGACCAGATTTGGTTCATCAAGCTATGGAGAAGGTGAAAGTGATTCAAGAGAGATTGAAAACGGCGCAGAGTCGTCAGAAATCCTTCACTGATGTTAGGAGAAGGGAGTTAGAGTTTGAAGTAGATGATTGGGTATATCATAACGTTTCACCCATGAAAGGTGTTAGGAGATTTGGTAAGAAGAGGAAGCTTAGTCCCTGGTATATTGGACCTTATCGAATATCCAAGAGGATTGACAATGTGGCTTATGAGTTGGAGCTACCACAGGAGTTAGCCGTGGTTCATCCGGTGTTTCACATCTCTATGTTGAAGAAGTGCATGGGCGATCCTTCATTAATCATACCAACTGAAAATATTGGGATCAAGGATAGTTTATCTTATGAAGAGATTCCGGTTCAAATTCTAGATCACCAAGTTCGCAAGTTGAGAACAAAATATATAGCATCAGTCAAAGTCCTTTGGAGGAACCAATTTGTTGAAGAAGCTACTTGGGAAGCTGAGAAGGATATGAAGAAGATATATCCACATCTCTTCGAATCCAGAGAAGTTCCGAATTACGGAACTAATCCTTTCTTAGTATTTATTTATAAATTGACATGTTGTTTCGCATTAGCTTGTGGTTGCTTGAACTGAATGTTGCATGTTACACCCTTAGCCTAGTAAGAGTAATCTCATTCAAGGATGAATGTTCCCAAGGGGGAGATATTGTAACATCTCGCAATTTGAAATAACTAGGAAGAAGCTAATAATTGGAAATAGTTATTTTTGGAAAGAATGAAAATCTGGAAATTTTGTTAAGTTGGAATAAGTTGAGTTTTGGTCAAATTCAAACGGCGATAACTTCTAGATCATGATGAGTTATATGTACTTCCATATATGGTAGGAAATATCTTTGAATGATCTTTCCAACGCCGCTGAGTTTGCGCGATTCTGGATTTGTATGAATGAGTTATGCCCTTTGGAATTTGGGTTGTTGGAAAAAGGAAAGTCCAATCCGGATTTTGAAAGGGTAGTTTGGTCTTTTTCTTGCCCAATTATTTTATTTCATTTTTCGTAAGTTAGGGTCTAATCATAATTAGATCAGTTTACGCTTTTACCAAAATATGCTAGGGCTTGGAGAAAAGAGAAAAAAGAGGAGAAAGGAGAAGAGAAGCAAGATTCATCAAGATCATCAAGTTTAGCTTGTGGATTTCATCGGGGGTGATCCTTACAAGGTATGTGAGATCACATAGCATTAGGTTAGTTCACCCACGTGCCAATCATGATTCAATTTCAGCGAAGTTATTAGAGTTGAAAGTAATTCCTTGAGTTCTTGATGAAATTCGTTGAATTCTTATAAGTTGTATTGATTGTAGTTTTCTTGATATTATTCATGTTATTAGTTGTGTTTTTCGAGTAGAAATTGATGTATATTGAGGGTATTGATGATTGTAAGTGTTTGGGGAAAGAACCAATCAAGTTTAGAGGGTTTAGAGTTGAAAAACGAAGGACAAAATTCGTAAAAATCTGGATAAGGGGGTTGGGGCGCCGCGTCTGTAAGCGCTCTGCAAAATAGTCTCTGAAGTTTGGGTCTTGGGGCGCCGCGCCAGCCAGAGCGCCCCACCCATCTCTCTGAAATTCCAAGGCTGGAGCCCTGCGCCTCTCAGAGCGCCAGGGATGCCAGGTCTTCCTATTCGTCCCCCATCTTTACGTACTAGTTCCTTAGCAATGTACCTATGTTTTTTAGATGATTCCAACACTCTTAGGTACATCTAAACAACATGAATCATCCATAAATATGAGATCATGAACCTTGAATCCATTTTCCAATTCAAGGAAAGTTAAGATGAAAGTCAAGAGAAGTTCTTAGAGTTTTCCAAAAGCCTTTTCCAAATGTTTTAAGCTTGTTTTAAGACTTAAAGTTCAAGTTGAGTAAAAAGTAAAGAGTAAAGTTTGAAGTTCATTTTTACAAAGGTATATGGGGACTATGTATTCCCAAAGGGTTTAAAATGTTTTTCACATTTAGACAAGAATGGAAACCTTGATTTCCAAAGAGCCTTCGGGCTAATTTTCAGAAAAGAGTAATCACTTTCTAAATGAGGCAAGAGAGGAAACTTTGATTTCCAAGATAGCCTTTGAGCTATGTTTTGAGCACTAATCTCTAATCACAGAAAGAAGTATGTTTTTAAACATAAGAGCTAATATTATATTTTTTGGGAGTAGTATTGAGCACCGTTATGGGGGAGAGTTCACACAACTCACAGCCCCCATAAACCATGTAGTCATCATGGGTAAAAAAGGGTCATACTTTTTATATGATTCCTTTAGTGCTTTTTAGCATGGACTAATGGATCCGTTTAGTAGTTTATGTTTTATACCCTTAGCAAGGTATAAGGCAACCCTGGCAGTGTGAGGCAAAACGCTGTATCATCACAATAGCACTTACATGATGGTTGTCGATTAGAGAAACTCCCACAGAAGTAATTGTATTCTTATATACACAGTTTATTGTATTGTTACATACATTTAAGAGTTATATGTATCTTTGCATACACATAGAGTCGACATCATGTTTTGAATAAGTTTTCTTTACATTGCACTTGTTTTAAATTACTTTACATTGAAATGAGTTCAGTTTATGTTGAGTTGAGTTGAGCCAGGTAAGTTCTTTAGATTCCTTTCAAGCCTATGTTGTGTTTAGCATTCCAACTCGTATACTCGTACATTCAATGTACTGATGCCAGTTGGCCTGCATCTTATTATGATGCAGACACAGGTAACTAAGATCGGCATCCAGTGCATCGTTAATCCAGTAAGCACTCCAGAGTCAGTTGGTGAGCCTCCTTGCATTCCAGAGGACTCTTTTTTATTGTTTTTAGTTATTTTATTAGTTCATTAGGATGTCATGGCGTTTGTCCCGATATCCATCTCAGTTGTTTTAGAGGATTCATAGACAGTCAGATGCTAGTTCTTTAGTCTTTTCATAGTCATTATCTTATGTTAAGACTTGAGTTTTCCTTAATGGCCCAGTTGAATGTTCTATTATAACATTCTAGTTTATTACATAGACTTGTATTTGTTGAATTAAGTCTTCCGCTGAGTAGGTAAACCAGGCCAAGGGTTCACATGGGGCCATCAATGGTTCTCGAGTGCCAGTTCAGCCCAGGGTGTAGGCTCGGGGCGTGACATCATCATACCTAGTGTATTACATTGAGGTGCTCCCTTTCTCTTTGTGAAGAAAAAAGATGGTACAATGTACATGTGTATTGATTATAGGCCGCTAAATAAGGTGACATCTAAGAACTGTTACCTCATGCCTATGATAAATTCTCTATTTGAACATTTTCAAGGTTCCACAGTGTTTTAAAAGATTGATCTTAGGTGCGATTAGCACCAACTGAGGAATAGGGAAGGAGACATCCCTAAGACCCCATTTAGGACTTGGTATAGCCATTACAAATCACTGGTGATGTCATTTAGGTTGACTAATACCCCTATCACCTTTATGGACTTGATGATATCGATGTTCAGATTTTATCTTGATTTGTTCATCATAGTGTTCATCGATGACATTCTAGTATACTCACGCACCAGGAGTGATCATGAGCAGCATTTGAGGATTGTGCTCGAGACATTGATAAATCAATAGCTTTATGCCAAGTTCTTAATGTGTGAGTTTTTGCTTGAGTCTGTAGCATTCTTGGGGCACGTTGTGTCCAAGAATGGTATCATAGTAGATCTAGTAAAGATTGAGGCTATTCATGATTGGTCTAGGCCCACTTTGGTTCCTAAGATTTGTAGCTTCATCGTATTAGAGGGCTACTACAGATGGTTTGTGGAGTGCTTCTCCACTTTTGCAGCACCTCTAACCCGGTTGACTCGTCTTGATGTTCCTTTTGAGTGGTCTGAGAAGTGTGAGTGGAGCGGTTTGATGCTCGAGGGGTTGTTCACTTCTTCTCCTATATTGACTCCGCCAATTGATAGTGAGGCATTCGCGGTCTATTGTGATGCGTCTGGCATTAGTTTGGGTTTTGTATTGATGCACTGGTGTGAGGTTATTACTTATGCATTGAAGTAGCTTAAGTTGCATGAGTGCAATAACCTAACTCACGACTGGGAGTTGGAGGCAATAGTCTCTGTGCTTAAAATCAATAGACATTACTTGTATAGAGTTCATTGTAAGATCTACATTGATCACATGAGTCTCCAGTACATTATGAGCTAGAGGGACCTTACTTCAAGGTAGCATCATTGGATTCAACTTCTAAAGGATTATGACCTCTCTATTATCTATCATTGAGGCAAGGCTAGTGTGGTAGTGAATGCCTTGTGCTAGAAGGCAGTGAGTAGTGGGTAGTTTGGCCTTCATGTCAGCTTTGTAGTGACCCTTCGGATTGGACATTCAGTCCTTAGCTAATTAGATGATTCAATTGGATATTTAAAAATCCAAGAGTGTATTAGCCTATTTTGTAGTTCATTCTTCCCTACCTGACCTGTTCTGTTGTAATCAATTTGATGATGAAGCCTTGGTGGCACATTAGATTTGGTGTTAGAAGGTGATGTTATTAAGGCCACTTTAGAATCAAATGGTGCTCTACTGTTTGTGGGTCGTGTTTCGTTATGAGAGTTGTGGTTTTGATCCAATTGATACTTTGTGCGGCCCATGATTCTAGATATTATATCCATCCACACACTGCAAAGATCTATGATGATTTAGGGTAACATTATTGATAAGCGACATGAGGAGAGATATTACAAACTATGTGTCTCATTGCTTGAGTTGCTAGTAGATGAAGGCCAAGAATTTGAGACCAAGTGGTGAGTTTTTAAAGATTAATTACCCGTTGTAGAGTGGAAGTGGGATAGCATCACTATGGACTTTGTGACATGTTTGCTTTTGACTTCTAAAGGCGTTGACAACATTTTGGTCATCGTTAATCGATTTAACAAATCAACACACTTCCTCTCCATTCAATCTTCATTCATCACCAAGAGCTTAACACGTATCTACATTTAAGAGGTGCTTCATGTTCATGGTGTGCCTACTTATATTATATTAGATCGGGGCTCTAAGTTTACTTCTAACTTTTGGAGGACCTTTTAGGTGGAGTTGGACACTTGTGTTGACCAAAGGACAACTTTCAACTTGCAGATTGATGGTAACTCAAAGCATACCCTTCAATTTCTTGAGGATATGTTGCGGGTGTGTGTTTTGGAGTTTTGAGGTCACGGGGACCAGTTCTAGAATTTGGTAGAATTTGCGCGCAACAATAGCTACAACTGCAGTATTCATATGGCCCTGTTCGAGGTATTATATAGTAGGATTATTGTGCTCCGATTTGTTGGTTTGAGTCTTGAGATCCTAGACCGTTAGGAATAGACTTGATTAAGAAGGCTTTGGACCAACTCAAGGTGATTCAAGATAGGCTTTGGACAGCTCAGAGTAGGAACCATAGATATGTTGATCGTAGGCGGTAGCTTTAGTGATTTTCTGTTGGTGATAGTGATTTCCTCCATGTGTTGCTTATGAAGAGCGTGGTGAGATTTGGGATGTTAGGCAAACTTATCCCTATGTATATCGGGCCTTTTGAGATCCTCCGGACAATTTGTGAGGTTTCTTATGAGTAAGCTTTACCTCTAGTATTGGTAGCTATCCACCTAGTTTTCCATGTTTTGATGTTGCGCCCATATGGTCCTAATGAGTCTAATGTGCTCTAGTATGATACGGTAGAGTCGGATGACTGTCTACCTTTCGTGGAGAAGCCATTTTCCACTCTTGCCAGAAATGTGCATCAGGTACGTTTGAGATCCATTCTTATGGTTAAGATTTATTGGAGGCATCATCTAGTTGAGAAGGGTACTTGGGAAACCTAGCATGATATGCGGGAGTAGTTTCCTAGGCTTTTGGAGACATCAGGTACTTGTTGACTTTTTCTTTCACGAGGAAAGTGCTTTTAGTAGTAGTTGTTGTAATGACCCTCTAGGTCATTTATATTATTTTGCCTTTTATTCATCATTTAGAGCCTTGCTATAGTCACCCCAAGTCAATTATGACTTTCTAGGACTGATAGCTCGATCACCTAGTCATTCATTTGGTTTTGATTCATGTTTTTGTGTTTTGGAGCTTCTGAACCTTGAACTGTTATTTTTTTAAATCAAAAGTAGAGGAAGACCACCTCAGAATCCAATTATGATGATTTTATCATATATGGAAGGAATATTTTAAGCTAGTAGCATAGTCAACATGACTTTTGAGGCTATATGTGAGAGTCTATATGATTAGGCATTTTAACATTCATATTAAGGCCTAAGTTTGACTTTAGTCAACCTTTTGAGTAAATGAGCTCGAATGAGAATTATGTCAGTGTGGTTGGCTGCGAATTTTTGAGTTTGGTCAAGAATGACCCTTCATTTGGATCCCAAGGCATCCAAGCTAATACCGAGCCCCTTTGTGATCTTTGGCTTAAAATATAGTTTGGGGTGGGACCCACTTCTTTCTGAGATTACCTGGTTTGGGAATTTTGACTACTATGTTGTGTCTGAAATATTGAATATTGTTGGGTTGCATATCTCATTTGCATGCATGAGGTTCTGAAGAAATCGAAAATACCCTATTAGAGATTTACAGCTTGCCAAAAACAAGCTAATATGCATCACCTAGTGCAGGCCAAAATGATATTTACGTATACGCTCCCTAGGCCTCATTTGTGGAGGCTAGGTCGCCTGGTGGTTGCGATTGTGAAGGCCACATCGCATTCATGGGATTCTAAGCCGCATTCACGGGGCCCGATTCCCTCTAGGGAACGTTCGTGGAGCCCTTGCCGCATTAGTGAGGTCCACATTCACGAGAGACCCTCCATGTTCGCAAAGAAGAGAATTGTCCTGTCTTTTATTTGAAGACAAGACATGATTAGCTTCGGGGATCAAAGTTCAGTTGGTGACATTTCGCTCATTTTAGCTCAGATTTTTTTGAATCAATGTCCCAACCATTAAAGATTATCGAGGCTACAATAAATAATGTTCCGAATTTGTTGGGCAAGTCCTGTCGGTGGTTAATTTTTATTTTTTGAGCTTTTTCATTTCGTTTGTGAGTTAATTGTAGTCATTCTTGCATGTTGTCTGTTGTGGTTGTTTCGTGCCTTAAATTGTGTTCTTTTTTTAACATAGGTTCAGGGTATTGGTTAGGACCTTTTGACAGAGTCAATTCCAGAAATTGTTGAGCGGGTCCCACATTTCCCCTTTGACTTGAAAAATGCTCAATTTCCATTTTCTATGTTTTTGTTTCTAAATGACTTTATTGATGTTATGATCCTATTTTTGATCATGTGGTAGCATTCAGATGCTGTTCAAAAAGGAAAAGTTTAGGCCTTGTGATTTGGAGCGTGCGCGATCCGCCAACAGGTAGGCTTCAACTTTATTTCTATTAAGATTGAGCTTGAATGCGTAAATGCATGCTGACTAGAATGAATTGTTTGCGGGTACCTACTTATGTTTATTTCTCTTCCTAGAATCTACGTTTTAGGCTTGATCGGCCGTAATTTTTGGTGTAGTACCATACTTGTTGGGGTTGTATGTGTTCCATTATGTTAGGAATTGTTTGTTGTTGTTACTTGTTATTTATTGAACATGTTTGGCCTTTTACTAAGATTAGACTAGTGTTGCCATAGACTTGCGATCCTTGTAACCTTTTTCTTCTCCGATGTCATTTAAGATGGATTAGATCCTTGTAGACTGGAATAGCATACTAGAGTATGATAGTATGTGACTTTGTATAGGCAATCTCATAGCTTTATAGATCTTCTATTATTTCCCCTTACTTTTGCATCTATGATGCCTTACCAAAGATTTTGTGCTCTCCCCGTGACTTGAAATTGGATTGTGCTAAGTTGGGAGCCTTTCGGTTATTCTTATGAGTGGACGTCGATCCAAAGTTGCTTGTTATTGATATTTGAGATCCATTTTCAAAGCTGACACGCCCCCGAGTGACTCTTCCTAGCTGGGTAGCTTACGCCCCTAGGAGTGGACTGGCTGGCGGGGCGACCTTGATGTATGAGATCCTCTTCGGAGTCGACATGCACCCCAGGTGACTCTTGCTAAGAGGGTGTCTTATGCCCGTTGGAGTGGACTGGTTGTCTGGGTGGCCTTGATATATGGATCCTCTGTAGAGTGGATATACCCTCGGTCACACTTGCTAGATGGGCTGGGAGCGGATTGACTGGCAGGGCGGCCCAGATTGATTGTCACTCTTACTAGCTTGAATGGGAGTTGACTGGATTACTGGTTTGTGGTTAGTTGGGTTGGCAGATGCATTTTATTTCTTTGTTTGGGAATCATGTTATTATTCACTAAGTAGACTTAATTGTTCTATGTACATGTCTGGCTCTTTGGGGTCCGTTTTGGTTTTGTTTAAACATGTGCACGAGTGTAACTTCTAGGGTTATGGGATCTAGTTAAGTTTATCTTAACAGTACTTATATATACTCTTTGTATGCTTTTGTGCTTTATTTCATATCCCCTTTCACCTCTGTTTGTATCTAGTTCTATCTTTTCATATTCGCTTTACCTTTCATGCTTAGTCGGCTTATGATGCCTGCTAAGTACCTTCGTTTTGGTACTCATGCTATACTTTGCATCTGTTTCGTGAGATGTTGGCATCCTGGATTAGCCTATCTCCTTCTGTCTAAATGTTTAGCTAGAGTTTTGGTTTTGAGATAACTTGTTTGTGTTGATAGCTCTGTACTCGTGACTTCCAGGTTCTAGGAGGGATTCTCTTGTATATAGATTTTAGCTTGCTTCCACTTCGGTCTTATTCTATTGTTCAGCTATAATTTTTTTTGGTTCCACACTTATACTCTTTACTAGTCATTCTGGTTATGGGTTGACTTACCTACTGGTGGGTTATAGTAGGTCCATCACGACTCGAGGATTGGGTTGAGACAATTGTCTATATATTTTTTAACGACGAATTTCTTAGCTAATTTATGTTTTTCTTAGAAAAATTACTAATTGATTGTATGCTTTGATAATTGGCGTCATATAATTATTCATTAGTTTTTGCTATTTTTATTGTCCAAATTTATGTTTGTAAATCTATTTTTTAAGTACACTGAAGAAAAATAAAAATTGATAAGCCAAATTGCTTAAATCTTCCAAGAGAAAAAATATTATATTATTTTTGGCATCTTTCCAAACTAGAACTTCTTCTTTATTTAAAAAATAAAGTGAAAATTGCGGTTAGAGAAAAGGAAAATGGAGGATGGGTTTACAAGGTAGGAGTCAAACCCTCACCAACAAAATTGAATGTTTAGCTAGTCAACCAACAGAGCTACTAAGATTCTCCGACTAGCAATTCTTTGTATGTTACGATCTTTATTTCTCAAAGAGTTTGTAAGATTATTTGTCATCTCTCTTCAAATGTATATTTTATTATTCTCAATGGTTTCTATCAAGTGCTTATAATTAACTTAAAATCATATGAGGGTGAAATTATATATCTGCATTTTATTATATTTTGACATCAAAAAGGTAATCTGATTACTGATATCTTTGTGTATGCTATGTTTATGTAGGAAAAACTCTCTAAATTTTTTCAAACAAGAAGTTGAAGAAAGAATAAAGTTAGATGAGGAAAAAAGTGAAATATAGACTTTGACAATAATTAAAAAATAATGTATAAATTAAAATTTTGACAAATAAAAAGTATACTTCCTTTCTTTTAATCATGTCACGTTCTTTCCTCTTTAATCTATTATGAAAATAATACTATTTTCTTAATTGAAATCTAATTAACTTTAAACTGCACATCTTTTTTATATATATTTAAGGGCATATTTACTTTGATTCTATAGGAAACAAAGAACTCTAAGACTTGTGGTCTTAAATACGTTGCAATATTTATGTGCCTACAAAACTTCTCACTAACGATAAAATAGAAAATTTATAGCTTGATAGTTTCCAAATATAGACTTATGTCATATATCATTTAATAGATTGATAATTAAATGGTGTTACATAAAATTGGAAAGAAGAGAGTATATATTTTTTCCTTAATAGTGCTAATATTTATATTTTTCCAACAAGATCTATATTACACTAAACAAATTAAGCAGCATATGGATTTACGGATAATTCAAAAAAAGTTAGAATTTTTTTTTCGAACATAGAATTGCCAGCTTCTTTAGAAATCTCTTATTTATTTTCAACAACGCCATTATTAATTACCCAAATGAAACTCTTTATTTTGTCGCACTTGAACTCAGATCCATTATTATGAAAGAAATAGGTAAGAAAAGTTGATTTTGTCATGAAATTATGTGTAGATTAGCTGCAACAGGCAACCCAATGTTGGCCAAACAAAAAATTGAGAAAAAGGCATATAATGCACGTAACAAAGCTCAAGAAGGTGAGTCATCGGTT
Source organism: Solanum acaule (assembly GCA_036250505.1). Taxonomy (NCBI): domain Eukaryota; kingdom Viridiplantae; phylum Streptophyta; class Magnoliopsida; order Solanales; family Solanaceae; genus Solanum; species Solanum acaule. The sequence continues at coordinate 22,468 of JAJOOR010011400.1, forward strand.
AGGAGGAGCGGGAGAGTGAGAAATAAGGCCTGCGAATTCAAGAACATTCCGGATAATGATTGCAAAGGGCAACAAAGAAGAACGACAAAGAAAAAATAAGAATATTTTGGGAAGAATAAGTGAAGCTTACTAGAAGGTGGTCGAGTTTATAGATAATTTCTAGGTGTATTCAATGTATTTTGTTTTGTAGTTCTGGTAATATTTCACAGTTATTATCAATGTAGATTCGATACTATAATTAATCTCCAAACCCTTGTCATGCGGCTTTTTTATCTCTAGATTTTGTGTTTTGAACAAACAAATGTCACATAATTTAATCAACATAATCCAGTTGATGATGTGAACAATTGTTTGATATGATATTTGCATCAACCTTTTTTATATTTTCTTAACTGAAAAAAATATATTCATAAAATTGTTAGCACATTTGAGCATTTTAATAATATTTATTATTATATTGTCTCCTATACTATTATCCTCTATTGCCAACTCTTCCTAGTGAAAATGTTAGCAGAACGTTAGGAGTAATTGCTTTCTGTTTAGTGACTGAACGTGGTCAGCCATGGCAAAAATTTCTCATTGATACTCCATTATTTCACTCACTATGTTATAGCTTATATTTTGTAACACATAACCTCTAGGACATTTATCTACCCAATTTACTAAGCATAATCATCCTATTTATTGCAAGGAAAAACAATAAATATTAATGGTCTATCATGACTCGATTCCTCGGGTCATGATGGCACCTACTTTATCCCACTAGTAGATAAGTCAAACCGTACCCAGTACAACAAGTAATGAGTACAAGGTTAGAACTAAACAAAAATAATACAAACAATAAGAAAAGACATAATGGAAGCGAGTGAAAACCATATGCAAAGGAAACCCTCCAAAAAAACTAGAAGTCGCGAGTAGAGAGCTATCTGATATGAATAAGTACAAGTCCTAAAAATGGAACAGAACAAGCCATCTAAAAGGAAAAAACTAGATAACATATTTACAAAAGGAGACATGCTAATCTAGGACCCCAAGTATTCACCCTCATCTCCGATATCTAGAAGCTCCAAAAGACGGCATGAACGATCACTGATGGTAGCTAGTACTAGGAACTGCACAAGGAAAATAATGCAGTGTAGCATAAGTACTAAAACAAAAGGTACTTAGTAGGCATCATAGGCCAACCGAGTAAGAAATGTAATGACAATATGATAAGTTAAAATCTAGACACAAACAAAGGTCAAAATGGATATAAAAAGGAAAACGTACAAGCATACCAATAGTTAATCTAGGTATAACTAAACTAAATGGGTTCCCATAAGCCCATAAGGTACAATCGTGTGTACCTTTAAATAAAAACCTGAACGGATCCCCATAAGCCTAGCAGGTGAACATAATAGCAAAGTCTATAAGAGAGAATTTCACAATGCTATGCAAATGACTAAACTTAGGACGTAACCCCTCTGGTAACCCATCAGAGCAGTAGAGATAGGAAGAAAAGGAAGAAAGTCTACAATTCTATGAAAATGCCTAAACTTAGGCTCATACTATCATACCCAAGTTTGTTACACCAGTCTACAAGGATCTAGTCCATCCGATCAACGTCAGAGACATACCAAATTTACCAGGTTCACGGGTCTAAGGAATCACAAATCTACCCAAAACTAAGGACAAACTTGCTTTAAGAAACAAGTAAGAAAGCAAGTAAATCACATAACATGCTACAATTTACATACGATGTCCAGCTGACATGGTATTACCCTCAAAAAAGTAGTAATGAATCCTAAATCATGGTCTCTAATAAGGAAAGCAGGAATAACTAGAAATACTAGACTAGGCATGAATAAAACAAGATTTAGTAACTAAAATATCATAGACACAATTCATAGTATTCATCTTGCATCAATACACCCATCACAATTCATGAAATTGGGATCATGGGGGATTTCATGGGTTCATGGGGAGTTTTACTATAAAAATCACCATTAAACAAAAAATCAACCATAATATAAGACACTTGACCCATTGAAATCATTTTTAGGAAGAACCCATGGCTAGATTGAAAACCCTAGTTTTTGAAGAATCTACCAATTCGAAATTAAATAGTTGAAGTGCTTCATGGAGTAAAGTGTTCCATGAATCAAGACTACCATACCTTAATTGAAGCTTTGCCCACGAATTGGAGTTGAGAGGGTTGGTTCTTGAGCCCTAGAATTCAACTTCTTGAGCTTCTTCAATGGAAGAACTCTAGAGAGAGAAATATTGTGAGAGGAGGGAGTGTTTTATTTGATTTGGGTGTTAGTGAATTATGACTTAGCCTTAAGAATTTTGACTTAAAATAACTTATATAGTACCCCTAAAAATACCCAAAACGATCTCACTTTGTTTGGACTTAAAAGGAAAAGTCCCAATTGTCCCTCATTTAAGGACCACACCCAGGTGCCACGAGCCCCTTCACGAGCCGTGGTGAGGACCACGACTCATGGTCCTTCTCGTGAAAATTGGGGCAGTATCCCCTCAAAGGTGGCATGAGGCTTTCAAGCCCAAGGCATCACCACGAGGGGTTCCAAGAGCTGTGGTCCTTGAGGCAGTAGCCTCGCCACTTGGGGCCCTTAGCTCATTGCCTAAGGCAACTCCACGAACCCTCCCACGTGCCATGGTCATGACCACGAGCTGTGGTGATGGCTGTGGAAGTTGAGGCAGTATCTAGGAAAAATGGTGGCCACATTACCATGGCCAAGGCAAGAGCACGAGCTGCCTTCACTAGCCGTGGTAAGGACCACGACTCGTGGTCCCACTCGTGGAGGTGGGTCAGTAGCTCCAAACTAGGGGAAAGCCTTGGCCCCTTTGCCTTGCACTTGCCCCTTTTTGCCTTGACTCTCATAACCCTCATTTATGGCGTTTATCCTCACGTTTAGGCTCTAGTTTAACCTACCATTTTCCGAAGTGTTACACTTTTTGCTCCCATTCTTTGTCCGAAAATAATTGAAACTTTTTGTTTCTTGAGTTATCCCGATATGTGTTCCGTATATTTATGAGGAAGTATATCACCTATATTTCTTTGAACTTTTCATTATTCTATTATTAAAATGATATTTTTAAAAACACTTTGACCATAGAATATAGTATATTCTTCGAAATTTACTTCATCTCCATGAAAGACTCATTCCTCTTCACCTACAATACAATTTCTTACTTAGATAGTCTTGCCTATAGAAAGTAAGATATTTCAATGTTGAAGAAGGAAGAGTAGTTAAGGTAATAATTGTCCATATTCCCTTTAGCTAATGATGAAAGAGAATGTGGACCATTTTTCTGGAGATGATAATATTGTGACTTCCTGATTTGATGTACGTAATTCTTTTTTGTAACTACAAAAAATGTCAAAGGTACCATCGATAAGTAGGAGACCTCACATTGATCTATCTCCCTCAAGTACTTTTACATGTTCGTGCATTATTCATGAAATGTGATTTAAACTAAAGGGAGGATTTTTTACCTTTATGTCTATGACATAAGTACTTGAACATGAGAAGGGTTTCAATGTTTAATTACCAGACTTTTATACTATAGAAGTCTAATGTTTAGGGGGACATCAATTCTTTAGATTTTCTTGGTTACTATGTATCCTAGTTCGATAAATAAAGAGTAAATCATCCTTGGTCATTGTGCATGATAGTTCATTTACAGAATCAAAAAATTCGATATCATATTGTTCACAAATTTTTGGATGGGGCAAGAAAACTCTTTAGGGTTACTTCTTATTTGGTGATCAATAAATGTCGCACACTATCATTATCTACAATAGATGGAATTCTAATTGATTATATTCCTACACATTCTTAAGATAAGTATTTGTGGAAGGGGGGTGGAGATACAATCTATATGAGGAACTCACACAAATCTTGACAATTCCATATTTTAACAGTTTTCAAAATATAACCTAATTGACATATTTTTACCGTATTTCGAAACTTCATACATTACCCTGAATTTTAAAGAAATTAGTTTTTGGCCGTGTAGGCCATTTTATTAATAAACCAAGAACAAAAATAAAGTTCTGGCCCAAGCCAAAAATAAAACAATCTAAAATCCTTTTCTAACCTGATTAGGGCAAAGCCCACTTTCACTAATCCTATCTAGTAATGTTAACTTCAGCTACCTCTTAAGCTAACTTTCCTTTCTTCTCACAATGTTTCCTCCTTACTCTCGGCTGAATGTTACTCTACTCCTTCTCTTGTGGGTTGTACCATCTCCCTATCCCAATCTTCTCATCTCCCTTCTTCTCACGCAATATGTGTCGCTCAACAAAGATTATGTAACTGTGATCCTGTCTTCTCCCTTCTTTTCTTCTTCACCGTTCTAAGTCTTTGTTGTTTCTCCAGGTTCAAGGGTTTTTTGTTGGAAAAATTATTCTAGCATTTTGAAATATTCGTTCAAGTTTAAAAATGGGATAACAAGGGAGGGGAGAATCAAATGAAACTCTTCAATTTCATTCCTAGAAGATGTTAATTACTCTATATGAAATCACACATGTAGTCATCACACATTACTAATAGATTTTCGATATATATATTTATTGATTCAAGATTAAACCTTAGAGTATTGAAAATTATATTCATATAGTGGTGTCCTATACATGACATGATGGGTTATTGATTAATCATCATGGATATCATGACCATCAAATAGATTCGAAGTACTTTGAATACCTTCGAAAACTAATGAAAGAAGCATGGAAGGTCTACAATATACTAAAATGGAAATTTAAGCAAGAGATTACTACATTTTATATAATTAATAGGCTAGACTTTCCTTGGTTTTAGCTCAAGGGTATTACTATAACTAGCTTAGGTTAGTTTATCTACTATTATAAATAGTAGAAACCATGGTTTATTTTATGGTTTAGTTTTTGAATAAACATTGGATGTTTAGGCTCCTTTGTGAGTTTGGGGAGACCTCTGTTTAATTGAACCTTTTTGATTACTTGGGTAAGTCTTCAGTTGTATGAGTTCAATTTATTTTTACCCTTAGATTTTATTGTAGTAATTAAATTTCTTTTATTTTGTTGATCGTCCTTTTTTTCTTCTAAATATTTGTGTTCCTTTTTATTTCTTAATCGTATATCTTGTTTGCTCGATTGTGGTTCACTTTAATGTTCTTGCATCTAGAATTACATCAATTGGTATCTCTCCCTCTTCCTTTCTATTTCTAAACCATTTATCTTGCTTGCTTGATTGTGGTTCACTTTATCATTCCTGCATCAAAGATCACATCGTTACACCAACACATGAACTAGGTTACCCTATCCTTCCAAGGCATAAACAGAAGAAATCACCTAGATTTTTTGCCTCCACTAGAAATTTTATTTGATACCTCATGGTTCTCAACTCACTTCATTGACTACCTGGTAATTTTTTGAGTTTTATGCTAAAGAAATTATATTTAATATGCAAAAGGAATCTTGCTCTAGTGAAAAATATATTTGAATAGCCTTTTCAATATGTTACATGAACCCTACTATTCTAGGTAGGTATTAAGTTAATTTTGGTCCACCTCCAATATCTAAAGTTTATTGTGTCTTCCAAATCCAATTATTAGGTTAATGTAGTGGGGATTGGAAGTATAATGTATACATGTCACCCCTACATCCTTTCCTCCTTGCCCTGATCCAAGAACAAAGAGAATTGACCACAACTGTCACGACCCGACCCTACATCCTGGACGTGGCTGGCAGTTGAGAACATTGCTGGTCCACAAGCGAACCCTCATCCAAGCTGGCTACAAGCAGAAGACTAATTCAAGCGTACATAATCTTAAAACCGAATTAAATTCATTGAACTCCAATAGTGAACTTTAAGAAAGTCTGAACATTACTCAAAAGAAAGTAAACACAAAAAACTCTTCAACTCTATCTATATATGAAACCTCTATTATTAAAGAAAGATATCGGGACAAAACCCATGACATCTCAAAACTACTAATTGTAAGGTAAAGGTAAAGTCCTGCGGAGTATAAGAAGGATCACCAAAGGTAACTAGAATATCACATGACCTCAACGAAAAGCTTGCCAATGATCCTGAATACATGTATTTGCATCATGAAAGCATGCAGGCCAAATGGCTCAGTACATTGAATGTACGGGCATGTAAGGAGAATTCTAAAGTATAAACATAAGCTTGAACTTGATAAAAAGGAAACCTACTTACCTCTTCTCAACTCACTCAACTAAACTCAACTCAAGAATAAGATACTCAACTCAAAGATTAGATACTCAACTTAAGATACTCAATTCTAGATACTCAACTCAAAGATTAGATACTCAACTCAAGATACTCAATTCTAGATACTCAACTCTAGATACTCAACTCTGGATACACAACTCAAGATAAAGAAACAATAAAAGATGCAATTTATGGAAAGCTTTTAAAATAGTAGATAGAAACTCAATGTATGGAAGATTACAATAACAACCAAAATTACATATAAAAATACAATATAACTAAGTGGGAGATTCTCTAACCGACAACCATCACTATGAGTTATGTGATGATACAACGTCTCGCCCACTCTGCCAGAACTGTCCTATACTTTGCCGGGGTATAGAACCTACTACTAAGTGGATCCACTAGTCTATGCTAAAAAGCATTAAGAAATTATCTAAAAAGTATGAACCTTTCTACCCACGTTGGCTACATGGTTTATGGGGGTTGTTAGTTGTATGAACTCTCCCCCATATCGGTGCTCAATACTACTTCCCAAATATACTAGCTCATATGTTTAAAAAACATAACTCTTTTTGTGTTTTGAGATTATTACTCAAAAATCATTCTCTTTAAATAGATGGTACTCAAACTACTCAAAACTCTTTCGGAAATTTCAGTTTCCTCTCATCTTAAATTTAAAAACATTTGCCCTTGGGAATACTTAGTTCCCATATATCATTTTAAACAAAATGAACTCAGCTCTACTCTTCCTCAAATCAGTGCTCAAGTCTTTAAAACAAGTTTTAAAACAATTTGTAAAAGACTTCTTAAAATAGGGTTCATGCCGAATTATAGACGTGAACAACTCAATTCAATGTTTTCAATAACCATGCATAGAACTCAATACTTGCTACTCAAAAACACCAGAACTCAAGGAGTCAATGATACTACTCATCTCAAGAATGCTCGACTCGGAGAATTCATGCGGATTTATGGCCATGAAAAACATAACCCAAGGACTCAATATACCTCTCATCTAATGACTGCTCGACTCATAGGATTCATGCGGAATTATGAGCATGAACTACTCAACTCAAGGACCTTCATGGATAACATGTAGTTTCCCCATGATTAGGAATATAATCCCAAAATGATTAGGAACTCAATACTATAGACTTCGAACTTGAAGATACTACTCATCTCAAAGATACATAACTGATGGAGTTCATGTGGAATTATGGGCTTTAATGACTTGACTGGACGGTCTAAATAAAAATATAGAACTCATGTATACGACTCTTCTCATTCTCATACTTACTTCCTCAAAACTCAGTTTAAAACTCATGTGTTGGCTTTGAAAAACTTCTCAACATTTATGACTTAAAATAGGGTTCATGCTGAATTATGAATATGAACGACTCAAATTGAGGACCTCAATAACCATATATAAATTCATGAATACAACACTTTCTCAAAACTCATCTTTACCTCTAAGAAAAAAATCAGTTTAAAACTCAAGTGTTGGCTTTAAAAAGCTTCTGAAAATTTATAACTCAATTCAAGGGTTCATGCGGAATTATGGACATGAACGACTCAACTCAATAATGTTAATGCATAACATATTGCAATTCAATAATTAGGAGTAGAATTTCAAATAGAAATAGGAACGCGAGAACTCAAAATCAACTCATCTCAAGAATACTCAAATCTAGGGGTAGGATCCTAGATTACTCTTTTACTGTTTAAAAGTAGATGTAGGCGTGAGGACGAACTAGTCCAATACTATGATAGCCTTACATACCTCGAAGAACAAGGTTCTTGAAAAATCTTTAAGAATCTTGAAAAATAACTTTTTAGAAGCCTTGAAAAACTAGCTTGTAGGTGAACAATCAAGCAAGCTATTGTTGAGATTCTTGAATTACTTTCTTGAAATCTCTGTGACAAAGAATTATGATTTTCATTAGCGATTAATAATTGTATGGAGGAATTTGAGTTGGAAACAATGAAATTCCTGGAGGACTTACCTTGAAGAAGAATCTTGGAAAGGATTTAAATAATTTTGAAAAAAATTGAAAGAATCTTGAATGGAGTCTTCTACTTTAATTATTCCATAGGGTTTTGTCTTAGGGTTTTAGAGAGAAGAGAATGATGGATTAAGAGATTAAAATATGATTGTTTAGGGATTTATAGGAGTTAAGAAATCCGTTTTTAAGGTTTTCCTAGTTGTATAAGGAGAAGAAAATTACCTTATTTAGAATTTTTTCCGCGGCTAAAACGGAACTGCACTATACCAGTTACTTAAATGGTCATAACTTTTTACTCAAAAATTGGATTGACGCGAAATTTGTGGCGTTGGAAAGAGGATTCAAATATCTTTAATTTGATAGGTTATGGGCTACGTAACTCTTTATATTCTAAGAGATGTGGTCATTTTAAGTTGTCCTAAGTAAAATCTTACATCAAAACTTAATCAGTAAGGAAACTTTCAACTCAACTTTGTGCTAGAACTTTTTACTAACCTTAATTGATATCTAAAATCATTCTCACACTAAAGAATTTAACTAAACACCTAAGAAAAATTAAGAGTCACTCAGTACGACCTTACAGGCAATTCAAGAATGGTTTGAGCTTAATTTAGAAATTTTCAGGGTGTTACAATATTTCCCCCTTGGGATCATTTGTCCTCGAATGATGGTTAAACTGAGGATGGAAGGGAAAGGATTTACTCTTACTATCTTTCTAACTTTTGAACTTCCCTACTAACCTTCAACCAACCTTGAGCCCATACCAAGAAATATCTAATGCATCATGAATTCATCCACATGCTACCAACACTACATTCAAGCCTAGTACCATAACAACCCCATGAACTACTACTAACTAACCCTTATAATAATTCTTTAATCTCTCATCACTTCTACCAACTTAACTTTCATGCAGCATTAGCAGGAAAAAGAATTATTACTCATCGTAAAACCGATCTCCTTCTTCCTTCAGATTTATAAACTTAGATGGAATAAACACACCATCACTATCACAATAAGAAATATCAATCCTCTTTTCTATCCTTCACACAACAACTATCAACAACACCACTCTCCAAAACTAAAAAGGATTACTGAAATGACTTAAGGGCGAAATATCATAAGCACGATTCATTCAAGAATTCTAATATAAGAATATGCATGACATAACATTATGTTGCTAGCCATTGAGAGTAAATCATGAGCTTGCTAGACTGAACATACTATGAGACATGAATGCTTATATGAATAGGTTCATATCATGAGGCTAATATCCACAACTTTATGGATTAAGCTCGAGTTTAATAAGCTAAAGTCTTTGCCCCTCATTCTGGAGTCTGAGCATAGATGTGAACCTCTCTGAAGTATCTGAGCATAGGTCATGAACACAATTTTGATATAAGAAACATCATTATGATGTTGAAATGACTAAACCTTAAGGAAAACGCTAGAGTATGAATGGATTGATGTACCTTTACAATCCTTTCGGAAGACAGAACTCTCTTATTCTCAACACCTGACTTGATTTCTCATCTTATCATCTCCCCCATAGGACTAAATCTAACAGTTGAAAGTTATGGATCTATTCCATCATCTCTAAAATGGTCTACATTTCTTTTACTCTAATACTCGGGAAAGTCTTGTCTCATGGCTATTGTACTCTGTATAAGAAGGTACTAAGACTCCTTCTAAGACCTCATTCTACGATGATTCTATTAACCTCTTCTCATTGGCTTATAAGACAGCTTCATCTAACTCTTAAGGAAAAATAATGCTTACATTAGCTTATTCCACATTGACAGCTAAAATATACCATCTAGGCACACATGGAAAATTATAAACTTAATTGAAACCTAATATATTTATATACAATCTCGGGTACAACTCTTAATGCTCATGTTACTCTTATGACTTAGCCACACTTAACTACCCTTATCTAGAAGTTAGATCCCATACTTGTACCACTCATACTCATTGTAAATAACATCTCAATTCCTTACCTACTCTATGTCAAGTTTACCATATCAGATCTCAAGACTAACATCATCACCCTCATCTTTCCATTCTCTTGATCACGACACTCATCTCAAATTCAAGCTTAATTTTTATTACTAAACCTGAATATCAATATGATTGCTCGCTTACTATACTAACTTAACACCACTAGATAAAATTAAAACAACCCTCACCCACTAAAAACTCATGAAAAGTATTCAATCTTTATCTCTTAAACTTTATACTTACAATTTACCATCACACTTCCTTTCACAACTCAAGTACTATTTAGCCGTTCGTTATACATCATTGCCTAATTAGTTCTATAACCTTCTAAATATTAAGGGCTCTTCCTAGAAAATAATAACCCTAGCTTAGATCTATCACCTCATTAATACTCATGCTCTTCTATTCAACACCTACACTTGGTTGTTACTAACACATTGACATGTCAACTTAAACTTCTCTCCGAGTAAGGTACACTCTAACTCATCCTAACGAGTAACTCTTATTCTACCTCTTATCATGAAATTTACACAAACTCATCACCTCTTAGTCTACCCATAAGGGAAAACTACTCATTAATAACTCACTAAGTGTATGACTTTAACAATATCATTTGCCTCATCACTATCTCCCTTTCTTAGATTGTTGAACCTCTAACTCTGGGCACTTTTACTACTACTGGTTATAGCCTCATAACTCATACTATATCTTCGGGTGAAAACACTACCAAAGCTCTAAAACACACTTACCCATAAGGGTCTCAACTGAAACAAGGTTTAGGAAAATGTGTGTGCGAATATGTCTCATTTTTAGCTCAAACGCGCAATGCATATGAATTAAAAGTGCATTCTTTCGAATATCCATACTTAAGCTCACTGACGGGCTTCTCTCAAGCCCATCTGAGATCTCTTGACTTTTCTAAATACTTTTGCTAAGAGTAAATTTTCCATAAGGATCTAAGCTTTACTTTTCAACTACCTTGAGTATGAAGGGTAGTCGAATAGATAAGAGGAACGCATGATTTAGAGTAAGTTCCTTATGACACAACTCTATTGTACGATTTGGAGTATGAAAGAAGGAAAACTTTTCTTAAATGTCTATAGTCCCTAATTTATAGAAGTGGGGCCCTCACAACCATAAATAAGATCCTACTTGACACAGATTCATAGACACCCTAGACCACTTGAATTTTGTGCTCTGATACCAAGTTTATTCATGGCCCAAGCCTACACCTTGGATGTGGCAGGCACTCGAGAACCTTTGCTGATCCCCAAGCTAACCCTAATTCTGGTTGGCTACAAGCAGAAGACTAACTGAAGCACACATAAGCTTAAAACTAAATTAAGTTCATTGAACTCCAATAGTGAACTTTAAGAATGTCTAAACAATACTCAAAAGAAATTAAATACAGAGAACTCTTCAACTCTGTCTATTTATGAAGCCTCTACTATTATAGAAAGATATTGGGACAAGACCCACGACATCTCAAAACTATTAATTGTAAGGTACAGGTAAAGTCCTCTGAAATATAAGAAGGCTCCCCAAAGCTGACTGGAATATCACATGACCTCAACGAAATGTCTGGTGATGATCCTAAATACCTGTATCTACATCATGAAATGATACAGGCTAAATGTCTCAGTACATGGAATGTATGAGCATGTAAGGAGAATTCTAAAGCATAAACATAAGCTTGAACATGATAAAAAGGAAACCTACTTACCTCTTCTCAACCCACTCAACTAAACTCAAGATACTCAACTCTGGAAGCTCAACTCTGGATACTCAACTCAAGATAAAACAACAATAAAAGATGCAATATATGGAAAGCTTTTAAAGTAGTAGATAGCAACTCAATGTATTGAAGAATACAATAACAATTAAATTTGTATATAAAATACAATATCACTCAGTGGGATATTCTCTAAACGACAACCATTACTATGAGCTATGTGATGATACATCATCTCGCCCATGCTGCAATAACTATCCTATACTTTGTTGGGGTATAGAACCTACTACTAAGTGGATCCACTAGTCTATGCTAAAAAGCATTAAGGAATCGTCTAAAAAGTATGACCCATTCTAACCACGTTAGCTACATGGTTTATGGGGGCTTTGAGTTGAATGAACTCTCCCCCATATTGGTGCTCAATACTACTACCAAAATATATTAGCTCATATGTTTAAAAACATAAATTTTTATGTGTTTTGAGATAATTACTCATAAATCATTGTCTTAAAAGAGATGGTACTCAAACTGCGCAAAACTCTTTTGGAAATATGAGTTTCCTCTCATCTTAAATGTAATAACATTTACTTTTGGGAATACTTAGTTCCCATATATCATTTTAATGAAAATGAACTTAGTTCTACTCTTCCTCAACTTAATGCTCAAGTCTTTCAAACAAGTTTTAAAACAATTTGTAAATAAACTTTTTAATAAAGGGTTCATGCCGAATTATGGACATCATGAACGACTCAATTCAAGATTTTCAATAACCATGCATAGAACTCAATACTCGAAACTCAACAACTCCAGAATTCAAGGAGTCAATTATACTACTCATCTCAAGAATGCTCGACTCAGAGGGTTCTTGCGGAATTATGGGCATGAACTACTCAACTCAAGGACTCAATGATACCTCTCATCTCAAGACTGCTCGACTCATAAGGTTCATGCGGAATTATGGGCATTAATTACTTAACTCAAGGACCTTCATGGGTAATATGTAGTAGCCCCATGATTAGGAATATAATCCCAAAATGATTAGGAACTCAATACTCAAGACTTAGAACTTGAAGATACTACTTCTCTCAAAGGTACTCAACTGATGGAGTTCATGCGAAATTATGGGCTTGAACGACTTGACTCGAGGGTCTAAATAACAATATGGAACTCATGTATACGACTCTTCTCATTCTCATACTTACTTCCTCAAAACTTAGTTTAAAACTCAAGTGTTGGCTTTAAAAAGCTTCTCAAAATTTATAACTCAATTCATAGGGTTCATGCGGAATTATGGACATGAACGACTCAACTTTAAGACCTCAATATCCATATATAAATTCATGAATACAACTCTTTCTCAAAACTCATATTTACTTCTAAGAAAAAAACTCAGTTAAAAACTCAAGTGTTGGCTTTAAAAAGCTTCTCAAAATTTATAACTCAATTCTTAGGGTTCATGCGGAATTATGGACATGAACGACTCAACTCAATAATGTTAATGCATAACATGTAGAAATTCAATAATTAGGAGTAGAGTTTCAAAAAGAAATATGTACCACCTAAACCATTGTGATTGGCACCCACACTAACCCTCCGGTGGGAGAACAATTACTACAACCCAAAACCAAGAAACTTAACCAAGAACTAATCATTTAAAGCTACGGAAGTAGGATTAAATGATGAAATAAAGTGGAGTTCCCTTAAACTCCAAAAGTCTAACAACGAATTGCGGAATTAAATGCTTAGAACATGAAAGTCAATGTACAAAGACTCTAACAATGAACCAAAGTCTAACGGAAATGGGTACAACCCAAACTAAACATAGGAAATCTAAAGAACTTGTCTAAGTTCGAAGAAATGAACTAAGCAAAAAGAGAACTCAAGGCAACCTAGAAGAACTGGCTCACCCTTGAACTCAACAACGATCACTGATTTTCGAAACGAGGTCTATCAATAGCCACTTGAAGATGCCCTGTACTAAAAAAATAAAGACCAAATGCAGTATTAGTACACAACCACAATGTACTGGTAGGATCACGCGGCTATCCCACTACGTTCAATATAAGCAAGTAATTACAACATCATAAACATGCATACACTGAACATGTACAATATCAATATCATTAAAGAATCAATGTATAATTCCACATTATCAACAATAAGCGTGTGCATAACAAGTCGTTAGTCCTCTCATGGAACCCAAACCCAAACAGTTAGTGTACCGGATCGTGGCACCCACTCCTAGTTAGTGTGTCGAATAGTGACACTCGTTCCAATATTTATGTTGGTACATGACATCTGATCCCAATTAGTGTCTCGGAATGTGACACCCGCTCCATTCAACATACCACAATCACAATCACAATCACAATGTTGATTGTCACAATCATACAATTAAGAGGTGATTTATGGCACATAATTATTCGTTCATACTCATTTATGATTAGTGTGATCAATAATGCACCATTCACATACATACATGCAATATAATGAAGCAAGTACAAACATATATCACACAACATGAGATCACAACCATCACCTACCTCGAACAAAGCTTGAATCCCCTACGAAACTTGATTCTTCCCTTTCCAGATTCTTTCCGCTTGTTCTTGGTCTTCAAACAATCATAATAATGCGAGGATCAATAAATAAGACCTAAATACCCGGATTATAATCAATAAAATCAACACTAGGTCAAACCCTTGATCCCTATACCTAGATTAGGGATTTGTCCACCATAATTTCCAGATCAAAACCCTCCCCATTGATAATTACCCAAGAAACTAAGTTCTACAGATCAAAAAATGGATTCTGGGAGTGAAAACCTTACCTTTTCTCTCAAGAATGGTGAAAAACTGTCAAGAAAACTCATGTGGTCATTCCTTAGCTCTCCAAGTCGAAACTTGCAGAATAATGACATTTTGAGGTTTATTTCCGACTTAGGTCACATATGTCCCGCCACAGCGGTCCTTACCCCGCTACAGCGTCCCCGCCCTGGCGGCACTAATCCCGCTCTGGCGGCTGTGACGGAGATAGAACGTCAGGAATTGAGTTCCAAACCCCCATTGCACAACACACCTTCACCCCACGACACTCAGAAAATACCCATTCACGCTAAGATCAATTTTGGGAGTTCTACTCGCCCGAATTTAGTTCTGTAAAGTCATATGGTCTTAACATCTTAGCTATCTACTCATATAATCAAATTCATAATTTGATCTCCCGTTTGTTACCAGATTTCCCTAGACCTCACTCACTCAGATTTCGTCCAAATCTGGACTAGGTTTGGAAATTTCAAGATACTATCAAAGAGTTTTTTGGTCCTAAAATTTTCCCCATTAGCTTTTCTATAACGACGAAAATCGATCGTTACAATAGATACCAATTTACCCATCACTCTTCCCTGAGTGATAAAGTAGGAAAACCAGGCTAAAGCAAGAGTGGTTTAGTACATGAATCAACGAACAACTGAGAATACTTGTCTCGCATGTCCTTCTCGGTTTACCAAGTGGATTTTTTGACCGGACAATGCTTCCATTGAACTTTCATAGACTTAATCTCTTTGGTCCTCATCTTTCAGACATTACGATCAAGAATAGCAATCGGTTCTTCCTCATACTGAAGGTCTTTGTCTAACACAACTTAGTTACATTCTATGATGTAATTTTCGTCACCGTGATATCTCTTCAACATGGACACATGAAATACCAGATGAACTCCCGATAAGTTAGGAGATAAAGCCAACCTATATGCTACTGGCCCTACACGGTCAAAAACCTCAAATTGCCCAATGTATCGGGGACTAAGCATGCCCTTCTTGCCGAATCTCATCACTTCTTTCATGGGTGATACCTTAATAAGAAAGTTCTCACCAGTCTGAAATGCCACGTCTCTTACCTTATGGTATGCATACTTCTTTTATCTACTTTGGGCTGCTAAAAGCTTAGCTTGAATACTCCTCAGTTTATCTTGATCCTTCACTAAATCAACCCACAAAGGTTTCACCTCTCCAACCTCAAACCATCCAATTGGTTATACATATCCCCTCCCATACAGTGCTTCAAATGGTAGCATATCAATGCTGGAGTGGTAAATATTATTATAGGAAAACTTACACAAGGGGAGGAACTTATCCCAGTGACCTCCAAAGTCTATCACACGTGCCCTCAACATGTCCTCTAACACTTTGATAGTTCTCTCCGACTGCCCATCCGTCTGCGGATGGAAGGCTCTGCTAAAGGTGAGTTGAGTACCCAACTCCTCATGCAATTTTCCCAAAAACTTGGATGTGAATTGCGTACCACGGTTTGAGATGATATAAAGGGGCACCTCGTGCAGCCTTACTATCTCCTTTACATATACCTTAGACAATTGTTGAGCATTATATTATGTTCTGACTGGAATAAAATGGGCTGACTTAGTAAATCTGTCAACCAATACCCAAATAAAATCAAACTTCCCCAAATTCTTGGGAAGACCAACCATGAACTCCATATATATCTTTTCCCAAAGAAAACCTGTAGGCCTTTGGTGTTCATATTTTACTTGTTGGCAATTTTGACACTTAGCCACAAACCCCGCTATATCCTTCTTCATGCCAGGCCACCATTAGAGTCGCTACAAGTCTCGGTACATATTAGTCACACCTAAATGAATGTAATACCTCGAACTATGGGATTCTTCCAATAAACTCATAATCAAGTCCCCCACTCTAGGAACACAAATCTTTCATTTAAAACTGAGTACACCTCTCGCATCAAGAGTGGTCTCTTGTGCCTTTACCAATCACCATTTTATTTCTGAGCTCCTTCATATGTCCATCCTCAAACTGTTTGACCTTGATCTCCTCAATGAACGTGGCCCTTACTTCAATGCTAGCTAACATCCCACCTCTTTCTTAGATGCCAAGATGCATGAACTTAGACTCCAAATGTTGAACCGCTTTAGCCAAAGGTCACTTGGATACACTCAAGCAAGCTAGGCTACCCATACTTACCACTTTTCAACTAATTGCGTCCGCCACTACATTAGCCTTACTCGGATGATATTGGATGGTCACATCATAATCCTTGAGTAACTCCATCCACCTTCGATGTCTCAGATTCAGATCCTTTTGAGTGAACACATGTTGTAGACTGCGATGATTGATAAATACCTGACAATTAACACAATAAAGGTAATGCCGCCAGATCTTAAGAGCAAACACTACCGCTGCCAACTCTAAATCATATGTTGGGTAATTCCTCTCATGCACCTTCAACTACCGCGATGCATAAGCTATAACATTCTTATCCTGCATTAACACAACACCTAAGCCAGAATGTGAAACATCACAATAAATTATTAAATTTTTACCTTCCATCGGTAGTGTTAGAATACGTGTTGTGGTCAAAAGAGTCTTGGGTTTTTGGAAGCTCTCCTCACACTTTTCAGTCCATTGAAAAGGTACCTCTTTGTTTGTCAAATTTGTCACATATGTGGCAAAAGAAGCGAAGTTTTTCACAAACCGATGATAGTAGCTAAAGAGACACACAAAACTCCTAATTTCAGTCACACAACTTCGCCGGACCCAATTCTTAACTGCTTCTTCTTTTGAAACTACATGCCCCACAAAGGCAACCGAAGTCAACCAAAATTCACACTTAGAAAATGTTGCATATAACTTTTGTTTCCCAAGAACATCCAGAACAATACGAAGATGATGGGCATGCTCTTCTTCACTTTTCGAATCAACCAAAATGTCATCAATAAACACTATCACAAACGAATTAAGAAAGGGTTTGAACACACCATTCATCAAACTCATGAAAGCTGTAGGCGCATTTGTCAACCCAAACGACATAACTAAAAACTCATAATGCCCATAACAAGTCCTAAATGTCGTTTTTGGTATATCCTAAGGCCTAATCTTTAATGATAACTAGACCTTAAATCAATCTTAGAGAAAACTGATGCACCCTGTAATTGGTCAGAAAGATCATATAATTGAGGCAGTGGATACTTGTTCCGAATGGTGACCTATTCAATTGTCGATAATATATGCACATTCTCATACTACCATTCTTTTTCTTAACAAACAATACAGAAGCACCCCATGAGGAAGCACTAGGACAAATGAATCCTTTATCAAGAAGTTCTTGGATTTGAGCCTTAAGCTCGCTTAATTCTGCTGGAGTGATGTTTTGCATAATCAACGACATAACTTTCGGTACGAGTGTCTATGATCCTGCAATTGTATAGTACCCAACCAAGGGTTGTGGTCATGTCCCAAAGGAGCGGTTTTGAGTATTAATAGAAAAATAAAATCAAGTTTTAACTAGTCGTAGCTAAAGACATTAACGATTAAACACATTGTAAATTAAAGGGGGACAAAAAAGTGTCAAATAACAATGGGGGTTTTGTTACTAGTATAGTAAAAACAAAAAATATAACAAGAAAATCAAGTATGGGGAAGAGTTCTTGGGGTGTGACCGCAAAACAAGTTAAGATAAATAGTTGGGTACATGCTTTCAATAGGAAATTTGCAAGATAATAGTGACTAGGCTAAGCTTTAGATGGAAATAAGTTCCCTCTCGGGCAACTTACCCCATTTCAAATGCGTTCCTCTCGGACACCCATTTGTCGCATGAAGGCTAGCCTACCCCTTACCCCACTCACTCTCTCGAGCTGAGTGTTAGGATATGGGACTAGGGCTCACCCTCTCGGGCTGAACCACATATCGACCCACTCCTTAGGTCATCAGTCTATAGGTCTTGGTTTAGCGGCCTCTCTCTCGAGCAAGCTGAAAACACATAGGTGGTTTTGTATTTGCAACTACAAACCCATTAAATTAAACCACAACCACTAGGTGAAATCACCATTAAAATACATTTAACCTATCAGCAAGCAAAACCCAACAAAAATCTCAACAAATATTTGCTAAATCACACCCCAAGAATGTGGGTTTTTAGCCACACATCAAGAGCTAGAAATTTATACCTAAATGATCTTGCATTCAAATGGGTATGAAGATTTAAGTCTTGTTACTGCGAATAATAAAGAATCCAAGAGACCCAAGTCCAAATTCTTGAAGATGAAACTCTCTTTTTCTTCAAGTTTTCAAAACCTTTTTCATTCTCAGAGCAAAAATAAAAGTACTAAAAATTATATGAAGAGTCTGATATTGTCTATGATGATATATTCTCTATAACTCTTAACGAGTATTTACAGTTTTCAAAAATCTATGCTGCGATGGATCATTCGGCGACATTAGTCAGAATGGTCAATCAACTTGGCGATTCACCCTTTGGTGTAGTTCATTGCCTTCTTGCATCATCTTTTGGCATCGTCGTACTCTTGGTCATTGGGTGATATAGTACTGCTTCGCGAAACTGCTTGACAATGCGCCGACTGCTCCCTTGTTCCGCCGACTTGATCCTTTCCTTCAGGCTCAACGCAATGGAACAAAAGGCGAAGTAAGACCCTTCGGCGATTTGTCAAGTGGACTGAGCGATCCTCAGGCCTTCATTTTCTCGTTCTTTTCAGCCTTTTCGTTCCTTTTCGCGAAGTAGTGTCCACGCTCTTCTTCAATCTTCAAATACCTAAAACATAAGTGTTTTCATCATATATTGAGAAAAAATAAGAATTTGAGGACACAATTTCTATTAAAATATAGCCCTAAATGAGTCCAATTTGTGAACTCATCAACACCTCCAACTTAAACTTTTGCTTGTCCTCAAGCAAACTCGAGTTCAACTAATCACAAAAGGTGTCTCAAACAGTGATACACAAGACTCCATCATGAATGTACACAACAAGACTCAAATTACTCATGAAAAGATCAATTGTGTACTCAAATATTCAAGTTGTGACACACCATTACCAAAGATTCTCATGCTCGCAATACTTGCTGCTTCTGCAAGTTCAAGCTCTACAAAAAGTATCTAAATGCCCTCACATAAAGAATGATTACATATTCACACATAGAGGTTAATCAATTCAAGATCAGGAATCAGATGCAACGCTCACACTCAAAAAGAGGAACACAATGCATGTTTTCACCCATAGGTTTTCCCTTATTTTCCAATCGAATTTTGATTTAGCTTACTCAAGATCAAAAAGGTCTTTTCAAGGCTTGAAATGGGGCTTAGTGCAAAGGTATGGTTATTTAGGCTCAGTGACTTCTTCATCCTCGTGAGATGTGGTGTTCTCAAAACATCCTTTTCCTTTCCCTTATCACTTTTTCTTCTAGTGCTTCTAAGTCATCCTTTTATTCACTCTCCATGTATTGCTTGGAAACCCAATTCCTTTTGCACTTTTATTCCAATTTTCTTTTTTTATGGAGGGTTTCCATTTTGTTTTTCAATACCATGGGCTAGAGAGACTTTTTCTTGCACTTCTTGACTTCTTCCTTTTCCTTTTCACCACACCCCCAACTTAGGCGGCCTAAGTTGGCTAGTCACTAAACCACAAATCAAGAGGACTATAGGTAGTGGGTCAAGTAAGGTCTAGAGTTCATCAAGTTTCTTCCAAAGAAAGGTAAGGCTCAAGGGGTTTTCAAAAGAGTTTCACACGCTCACGGGTAGGCCACAAAAGAGGTATATGTCAAATTTGGATCACACTCTTTAAAGTTGCCTAAGAGCATTTCAAGAGCACACCTTTCTAAATCATCAGACTAACGGGGTAAATTCTAGGTTTATTTATGCATGGTTCAAAGTAAGCTAATCACACAAGGCATTGACACTTAAGTCAAACAAGACTACACACTTTCGCTAGTGTGCAACGGTCATTACAAGAGAATCAATTCCATAAATGGCTAATCACAACGAAATGCAAAGAGTTCACATATTGTCTATGCAACTTCATTTGGTCTCGTGTAGCCACACATTCATGTTTGTTCAATTGAGACTATTCAAGTCATCAATATTGATCGAAACTGAGACTTAAATTTTGCAAAGGAACAACCACATTCAAGAGCATGTAAAGGGTGGAAAAATTTTGTGCAAAAAATTCAAAATATTTCGAAAGGGTCAAAATCATTTTAGTAATTTAAAACAAAAGGAAGCCATGAGCTCAAATATCCACAAAAGGCAGTGTTTAATATACTTAAAAACAGACAACTTAACTGTACACAAAAACACAAATATCCATATCAAGCAAACAAGGTGAGCCTCACCCTACCACAATAAAAGGTGCTTGTCCTCAAGTGCAAGTAATAAGTATCCAACAGTTAAAGTAAAGAAAGAACAGAGAAAGACATAAAAAGGGATCCTGTCTACATGCTTGCTCTATCTGTCTGGGCATTGTTGCCTGATGCATTAGCCTGAAATTCGACAATGGTCTCCGGATTATCATTTTGGTTCTCATTGTGTTCGTTTTCCCTAACTTCTACAGCGATGTTAGCAGCAACTGTTTTGTCCACGTTATGGCTTGCCAAAAAAGAGTTTATAGCCGTGTAGACTTCACGTTTCCATGAAGGAATAGTGGGATCAATGGGGACCCTTCTGCTGGAACTCGCTTTCTTACTTTCTCTTCTCTCTTTTGTCAGTTCTTTTTTCTTCTCGTCTCTTTTGAAATCTCGTGCTCTTGCATGTCGGGGTGGCATATCTCTCCCTGTGTCCTTCGGTCTAGCCATTTCTGTAAAAGACTTCAAGAAAAAGTTAGACAATATTTAAATAGGGGCAATGGAGTCCTGGGTGTGGAATCGCTTCACCAAAATAGTTGGTGAAGTACGCATCCAATTAGGCAGCTCGCTGAAAATGATGCAAAAATGATACAAGGGTGCAGACAAAGGGGCAGATAAGGAGGCTTTCGGCAGCTTGCAGAGTGTTCTTGGTCACATCAGACTTACAGCCGAAAGTAACAGATCAATCAATACATGTAGTTAAAAGAGAAATGGGGACAGTAGGCGAACCACTGAGTAGTTAGGCGAGCTCGATTTAGCTCACCAAACTACCCCACGTGTCTACTTTCAACCCCACAACCCCTAATAACGCAATATAACTTTGTACAACACAAATTCAATGAAGACCCAACACATTTTGTAGCACTCCCATAGCAAAATGATTTAACTCGAAAGCACAGTTGAGTAGGATTTCACTAATTTTGCAAATATTACCGAATAATAATCAATAATGCATGTGATCCCATCGACTTAGAAACTCAGCAGAGATTTAATACTATCAATCATTATGCAGATGAGTAAAAAATTTGATAAAGTAACCGAGGGGTTCGATTACCAACCTTTGGTGCTGAATTAGATTGTACTGACGTGCTAGGCAGCAATGCGATCCAAATGTGCGCACAATTTGATACTTAAAATACTTTTAAAATTGCGAGAAATATAAAACTAAAGTACAGGTGTGAGTTTGATAGGATGGAAAAAAAATATGAGAGGAACTGAATGAAGTAGAACTTTTAAACCTATTGCTTACAAAAACCGTTCAGTTACCTCCTATTCGGCGACGAGAGTCATGCTCACCCAATCACTCAGTGAAGCACCAAGTGATTACTAACTTGGCCTAATGAAACAGGATCTGCATCTCATGTGAGAATCCTAACAACGATCTACATCGAGGTCGCCGTTATTATCGGTGATTCACCAATAATTTCCAAAGCTCACCGAGTTTTACACACTATAATGTTGACGATGTCTAGAGTTAAACAGCGGATACGATTGGATTCGCAGACCCTTTCAGCGACTCGCCGACTGGATTCATCACTTCGCCTATCTGCACTTTTCGTTCACTCGCCATACTTCCATCTGCACAATCAACACAACATTATTTTATCAAAGCAAAAGAAAATAATAAATGGTTTTTGGTTGCCTCCCAAATTGTGCCTTAGTTAACGTCGTGGCACGACACAAATTCTTTTCTAAACATCATTCTTGGGGTTAGCCATGGTATCACCTGGAAATCCCCCTGACTGTCTCGGATTTAGGTGCGACGAGAGATGACCCATCTGGGTCTCTAATTGCTTGATTGAAACTGAATGAGAGGTAACGATCTGGCTAAGGGTAGCCACATCTTCTTTCATGCCTTTTAGTATTTTGCCTGAC
Organism: Solanum acaule; assembly: GCA_036250505.1. NCBI lineage: Eukaryota > Viridiplantae > Streptophyta > Magnoliopsida > Solanales > Solanaceae > Solanum > Solanum acaule. The sequence continues at coordinate 45,469 of JAJOOR010011400.1, forward strand.
CCTTCAACTTTTTTGAGGATGCGACAGAGCATATCCTAAGACCTACCACAGTCCGAATCCATTGGCTTTTGGCGTTCATGGGGAGGCACGTATTTATCCTTCTCCCCATCCTTCCAATTTGGATTACGGTACCTCCATTCATGATCCCGGTCCTTCCAACCTTCGTCTCTAGCCCAACTTTGGTTGCCACCCTACCTTGGGTAATTTGAACGGTCACCTTGGTTGGCCAGATAATTTACCTCCTCGTTATACAAGGCTTCAAACTTCATCTCCTCAAGATTAGTTCCCCCGACCCCCACAACGTTGACACCACGGGAACCAGCCCCCATAACATTTTTGGATAGAATATCAAGTTGTGTCATGATTTTGGCCATGTTTTGTCTCTCTCATTGTCTTTTTGAATCTGCTCTTTGGATAGCTTGAAAGTGAGAGGGGAAACTTGGTCCTCATGAGTGTACCATTCTCTGTTGATGGTTGTCATACCATCTAAAAGCTGGGCTGCTATGGCATACGGCTGCTGCATTAAGCCTCCAGGTGAGAGTTGGTCAGCGACACCTTTGTTTACCGAATCCAAACTCCGGTAAATTTTTTGAAGTAGCACGTTGTCTGGCAAACCGTGGGTTGGGAATTGTAGCACTAACTTTTTGAACCTCAGCCAAGTTTTGTGCAGAGGTTCTCCTTCTAGGCATTTAAAGCTCTAGATGCTATCTCGCAGCGACATCATCTTTGAGGGAGGGAAAAATTGCACTTGAAATGCCATCACCAACTCCTCCCAAGAAGTGATGGATTCACGTGGTAGCTCAGCTAGCCACTTGCAAGCCTCTCCCATCAATGAGAAAGGGAATAGTCTTAGCCGGACCTACTCCTGAGAGATGTTTTTGTATGAGAATGGTCCACACACATCTACAAAGTTTCGAAGATGCTCGTGAGGATCTTCATGTGCCAGTCCACAGAAAAGTCCCTTCAGTTGCAAGAGTTGCAACATGGTACTCGTTATATGGAACACTGCATTTACCTCGGCTGGAGGTAAACTGATGGCTCCAACACCTCCCATGAGATGGGGGCCATTGATGTTGGGCTCTTGAACATCGTTGAGATTTTTTATGTCATCTTGGTAGCCCACCTAGCTACCGTTGCTACCATTAACACTCATGTTTTCTGAAATATTCACACAGTACACAAACAAAACTAAAAATTAGGTAAGTAGACTACAACTAATAAGAACAAAAATTCTTCTAATCTAAGAATTCTCAAATAACATCACTCCCTGGCAGCGGCACCATTTTGATATTTTGCGTAATCAACGACACAACTTTCAGTACGGGTGTCTACGATCGTGCAATAGTATAGTAACCCAACCAAGGGTTGGGGTCGTGTCCCAAGGGAGCGGTTTTGTGAATTAATAGAAAAATAAAATCAAGTTCTAACTAGTCGTAGCTAAAGATATTAACGATTAAACACATTGTAAATTAAAGGTGGACACAAAAGTGTCAAATAAAAATGGGGGTTTTGTTACTAGTATAGTAAAAACAACAAATATAACAAGAAAATCAAGTATGGGGAAGAGTTCTTGGGGTGTGACCGCAATACAGGTTGAGATAAATAGTTGGATACATGCTTTCAATAGGAAATTTGCAAGATAATAGTGACAAGGCTAAGCTTTAGATGGAAATAAGTTCCCTCTCGGGCAACTTACCCCGTTTCAAATGCGTTCCTCTCGGACACCCATTTTCCACATGAAGGCCAACCTACACCTTACCCTACTCACTCTCTCGATCTAAGTGTTAGGATATGGGACTAGGGCTCACCCTCTCGGGATGAACCTCATGTCGACCCACTCCTTAGGTCATCAATCTATAGGTCTTGGTTTCGCGGCCTCTCTCTCGAGCAATTCAAAAACACATGGGTGGTTTTGTATTTGCAACTACAAACCCATTAAATTAAACCACAACCACTAGTTCAAATCACCATTAAAATACATATAACCTATCAGCAAGCAAAACCCAACAAAAATCTCAACACATATTTTCTAAATCACACCCCAAGAATGGGGGATTTTAGCCACACATCAAGAGATAGAAATTATACCTAAATGAGCTTGCATTCAAATAGGTATGAAGATTTAAGTCTTGTTATAAGCAAAGAATGAAGAATCCAAGAGACATCCTTGAAGATGAAACCCTCTTTTTCTTCCAGTTTTCAAAACCCTCTTCAAACTCAAAGCAAAAATAAAAGTACTAAAAATTATATTAAGAATATGATATTGTCTAATGATGATATATTCTCTATAACCCTCAATGAGTATTCATAGTTTTCAAAAATCTGTGTTGCAACGGATCATTCAGCAACTTTAGTCGGAATCACCGATCAACTCGGCGATTCGCCTTTTGGTGTAGTTCATCGCCTTCTTGCACCATCCTTCGGCATCATCGTGCTCTGGGTCATTGGGCGATATAGTACTATTTCACGGAACTGCTCGGCGATGCGTTGACTGCTCCCTTATTCCGCCGAATTGATCCTTTCCTTCAGGCTCAGCACACTGGAACAAAAGGCGAAGTGAGACCCTTCGGTGATTCGCCAAGTGGACTCAGCGATCCTCAAGCCTTCATTTCTCATTCTTTTGAGCCTTTTCATTCCTTTTTGCGAAGTAGTGTCCATGCTCTCCTTCAATCTTCAAATACCTGAAACTTAAGGGTTTTCATCAAATAATGAGATAAAATAAGCATTTGAGGACACAATTTCTATTAAAATATAGCCCTAAATGAGTCCAATTTGTGGACTCATCATGGAACCATGCGATATGGAGGGATGGAAATGGGATGAGTACCAGGCTCTAAGTCAATATAGAAATCTATATCTCTATCCGGAGGTATACCAGGCAAATAAGTAGGAAACACTACTCTAAATTCGAACACCACGAGAATAGATTCGATAGATGGAAACTCAACCTCAACATCCTGAATATAAGCCAAATAAGCCAAACAACCCTACCCCACCAGTTTCCTAGCCCGAATGGAGGATACGATCTTAGCTTACTTAGGCTTGTACACCCCTTCCCACTCTAATTTTTCCCCACCAGGGATCTCTAGAATCACAAACATAGTATTACAATTAAGCACAACATAATAGGGGGACAACCAAGTCATGCCTAAGATTATATCAAATTCAGTCATATCCAAAATAACCAAATCACCCCAAGTCTGAAAACCCATAAATAAGATAAGACAAACATCATAAACATGGGTGACTATGACAGAATCTCCAATGGGAGTCGAAACATTGATGGGGGCATCAATTATATCACAAATCATATCAAGTTCTGAGGCAAATCGCACGGACACATAAGACTAAGTAGAACCCGGATCAAATAACACATTAGCCATCCGGTCACATATAATAATAGTACTTGTGATAACTTCATCAGACGCCTCTGCCTCGCTCTTGGCCGAAAAAGGCATAACACTGAGCCATGTTATCTTAACGGGCGATTTCCCTGCTTGGCTGCATTGTACCTCTGTCTGCATTACCATTTTCCTGACCTCCACGGCCTTACTAATTTCCTTCTCACCCACCTTGTGGACACCCTGACCATTATTACCAATTCACGTGAGTACCACTGCTCTAGTTTGCTGCTATGCGGAATCCATCATGCGCGGGTGGGGACAATATCTCCTCATATGCCCAGGTTTTCCACAATTATAACAAGTGCGATCAAAAGATAGCTTGCTGTCGGCCGAAGGTGTGGCTCCCGGGCTATCCTGATCAAATGCTGAGGTAGAGTTCCTGAGTAATTACCTGTAGAAGCGGGCATGGTGGACTGAATTGGACGGGCTACAAATATTGGCCTACCTGAACTTCTGGAGTAGGAACCCTGAAATTTACCTACATTCTTAGTTTTCTTAGCCAATGCCTTAGCCTGACCATCTTGCATTTCCCCTCCAATTTCTTCACAAAATATGTTACCTCATTAAAACTTTTTCCTGCAGAAGTCATGTGTACTGACAATACCTGTAACTTAGAATTCAGTCCCTTAATGAAAACACAGATCCTTTCATCCTCAGTAGTCACCAAATGCGTAGCATATCTAGACAAAGCATGGAACTTATCCTCATAAGCAGCCGCAGACATACCACCTTGCTTCAAAGCCATGAACTCATCCTTTTTGAGATTTCTTAAAGTCCGGGGCACATACTTTTCCAAGAACAAAACATGAAACTGGGTCCAAATGAGTGGGGGTAAAGTTGAAGAACTGCACTCCACATAAGCTCTCCACCACTACTTAGCCTCGCCCTGAAGTTGAAAAGTCACAAACTCTACTCCATGTTGATGGACAATTCCCAACTTATGAAACCTCTCATAACAATCTAGGATGAAGTCATAGGCTTCCTCACTCTCAGAACCATGGAACACTGGCAGTTTCATTTTCAAGAACTTAGTCAACATCTCATGCTCATTACCAGTCATAACGAAACCCAACAAAGGATGAAAGAAAGCATCAGGACCTACAGTTCCACCCATCTTGGGTACAGTGATAGCAATAGGGGGATTGGTGGGAGTCTAAGTTGCTTGAACTATGGGAAGAAATTCAACACCAACCAATCCTTTCAGGAAGGACATTATCTGTTGAGCTAACACTGGGTCTAAGGGAGGAATACCTATAACTCAGCCTGCACCTCTTCCTCTTGTCCAACATCCTCATCATTCTCAACCTCCACATTCTCCTTTATCTCTTCGTGATGCGCAGGAGGATTCTCATTTCTAGGAGCATCCTCAACCGAAGCTCAACCCCTAACGGGCGCTACCCTTCAACGGCCTCTACCCCTTGCTCTTCCTCTACCCCTACCTCAGCCGCGACCTCTTGTTGCGGACTCCTCAACAAGCTCATTGATGGGATCTACATGCATGACATCGTTGAACCTAATGTTAACCATTTGTGGACAGAAGAATGAAGCATATTAGATACCAATTTGGATCACCAAATACCAATTGGAACCAACTTATAGCAAGAAATGAGACAAGAGAAAATAGAGTGATTTCCTAAAGTCTTATAGCATCTTAAAGAAATGTATAGACATCTCTGTACCGTTCCACAAGACTCCACTAGACTTGTTTTGGTACATCGAGATCAACAAACCTAGGGCTCTGATACCAACTTTGTCAAGATCCAGACCATCGTGATTGGCACCAACACTAACCCTCCAGTGGGAGAACCATTACTACAACCGAAAACCAAGCAACTTAACCAAGAACTAAAATTTAAAGCGACAGAAGCAGGTTTAAATGTAGAAATAAAGGGGAGTTCCCATAAACTCAAAATTTCTAACAACCAGTTGCGGAATTAAATGCCTAGAAACTGAAAATCAATGTACCAAAACTCTAACAATGAACCAAAGTCTAAAGGAAATGGGTACAACCCAAACTAAACATCAGAAATCTAAAGAACTAATCGAAGTCCTAATAAATGGACTAAACAAAAGGAGAACTCAAGGCAGCCTGGAAGAACTGGCTCACCCTTGAACTTGACAACAATCACTGATCTTCTAAACGAGGTTTGTCAATAGCCACTTGAAGATGACCTGTACTCAACAAAGAAAGAGCAAGTGCAGTATCAGTACACAAGTACAGTGTACTGATAGGATCATATGGCTATCCCACTATGTGCAATATAAGCAAGTAAATACAACATCATAAGCATGCATACACCAAACATATACAATATCAATATCATTTCAAGATAAATGTACAATTCCACATTCTAAACAATAAACGCATGCATAACAAGTCTTTGGTCCTCTCATGTAACCCAAACCTAAACATTTAGTGTACTAGATTGTGGCACCCGTTCAAAGTTAGTGCGTCGGATCGTGACACCTGTTCTAATATTTATGTCGGTACGTGACATCCAATTCCAGTTAGTGTGTCGAAACGTGGCACCCGCTCCATTCAACATACCACAATCACAATCACAATGTACATTCTCACAATCATACAATTTAGAGGTGATTCATGGCACATAGTTATTCGTTCATACGTATTTACGATTAGTGTGATCAATAATGTAACATTCACATACATACATGCAATATAATAAAGCAAGTAGAAACATATATCACACAACATGAGATCACAACTATCACCTACCTCAAACAAAGCTTGAATCCCCTAAGAAACTTGATTCTTCCCTTTCTGGATTCTTTCCGCTTGTTCTTAGTCTACAAACAATCATAATAATGCGAGGATTAATAAACAAAACCTAAATACCCAGATTATAATCAATAAAACCAACCCTAGGTAAAATCTTGATCCCCATACCCAGATTAAGGGTTTTTCCACCATAATTCCCAAATCAAAACCCTCCCCGACGAATAATTACCCAAGAAACTAAGTTCTACGAATCAAAAAATGGATTTGGGGAGTGAAAATCTTACCTTTAGTCTCAAGAATGGTGAAAAACTATTAAGAAAACTCATGGGGTCATTCCTTAGCTCTCAAAGTCAAAACTTGTAGAATAATAACGTTTTGGGGTTTATTTCTGACTTATGTCACGTCTGTCCCGCCACAGCGGTCCTTACCCCGCTACAGCGGCCCCGCCCTGGAGATATTAATCCCGCTCTAGCGGAGACAAAACTTCAGGAATTGAGTTCCAAACCCCCATTTCACAGCAGACCTTCACCCCACGCCACTCAGAAAATACTTGTTCAAGCTAAGATCAATTTCGGGAGTTCTACTTACTCGAATTCAGTTCTGTAAAGTCGTACAGTTTCCTTAATGTCTTAGCTATCTAATAATATGATCAAATTCATAATTTGATCTCTTGTTTGTTACTACATGAATTTGATCCCTTGTTTGTTACCAAATTTCCGTAGACCTCACTGACTCTGATTTCATCCAGTTCTGAACTAGGTTGAGAAATTTCAAGATACTACCAACAGTTTTTCGGGCCAAAAATTTTCCCAGTTGGCTTTTCTATAACAAAACCGGTCTTTACAAAATAGGAAGTCGAGAACTCAAAATCAACTCATCTCAAGAATACTCAAATCTAGGGGTAGAATCCTAGATTACTCTTTTATTGATTGAAAAGTAGATGTAGAGCGTGAGGATGAACTATTCCAACACTATGATATCCATACATATCTGGAAGAACAAGGTTCTTGAAGAATCTTAAAAAAGAACTTGGTTAGAAGCCTTGAAACCCTAGCTTGAAGGAGAATAATCAAGAAAACCATTCTTGAGATTCTTTAATTACTTTCTTGAAAAATCTATGACCAAGAATTATGATTTTCATTAGTGATTCACAATTGTAAGGACGAATTTGAGTTGGAAAGAATGAAATTCTTGGAGAAGGACTTACCTTGAAGAAGAATCTTGAATAGGATGGAATTTTTTTGAAAAAGATTGAAAGAATCTTGAATGGAGTCTTCTAATTTGATTTTTATCCTAAGGGTTTTGTCTTAGGGTTTGAGAGAGAAGACAATGATGGATTAAGAGATTAAAATAGGATTTTGTAAGGCTTTATAGGTGTTAAGAAATCAGTTTTTACGGTTTTCCTAGTGGTATAAGGAGAAGAAAATTACCTTATTTAGAATTTTTCTGCGGCTAAAACGAAATTGCACTACACCAGTTACTAAAATGGTCATAAATTTTTATTCAAAAACTAGATTGAAACAAAATTTGTGGCGTTGGAAAGAAGATTCAAATACATTTAATTTGATAGGTTATTGGCCACATAACTCTTTATATTCTAAGAGATATGGTCATTTTAAGTTGAAGTAAGTAAATTCTTAAATCAAAACTTAATCGGTAAGAAAACTTTCAACTCAACTTTGTGCTAGGAGTTTTCAGTGACCTTAATTGATATCCAAAATCATTCTCACACAAAATAAATTACCAAAAACCTAAGAAAAATTAAGAGTCACTCAGTACAACCTTATACTCAATCAAGAATGGTTTGGGCTTAACTTAGAAATTTTCAGGGTATTACAACAACTATGTTGGAATTGATATGTAGTTGTTGTTTATATCAATCTTTTCTTTGATAAATTCCTTTATCATAATGCCTAATTATATAAACCTTTTATACACGTATGAGCAATATACAACTAGATTCGATATTAACTTAAATTTTGCTTAGTTTGGTACGTAGCGTTGTGTGCTGTAGTGGGTGTGTAGGAGTTATTATTGTCCAGATACCTAATGCAAAGTATCAACTGGCTTGGACCACAGTGATCCATAGCTTATGTAAAAATATAGGACATAAAAGAAAACTTGTTGTTCTATTAATTATCTTTTTTCTATATTGAAGTATTTGGGCAACCTATTAAATGTTGAGGCATTTAGTACTAGAATTTTGGTAATTTTGAATGAGTATGCTTTACATACATTGATAGTAATGACAGTGAAACCCAATCCAAATTTGTCATAAGCAATAAAGCGTGTTGAGCTTGTTCAGGTGGGCTCATCTAAAAGAGTTCCAAAAAATATTTGTGTGTATGAATGCCCCCTACTTCAAGTCTTGTCGAAGTATAAACTTGATGAAACACAAATACGAGACTTGAAATATCCATAAAAAATGGAGCTTCCATCTTTGTGGTTAATGGCTTCAGATTTGCACTTGATTTGTGAGAGAGGAAATGAAGGGTAAATTTGGTCCCACTAGGTGTGCTAGTTTCTTTGCAAATTCTTTTCTCATACACAAAAAAATAAATTGCAATCACATAAAAAGAATGATTTATTCCTAAAGATTATGAGCACAAATTTGTTTATCCCATTGACTCTTCTATCTTAAAATTTCTTTGTGATTCAAGGGTTGTTAGTGTTATATTTCTCAAACTAGGATGATGTTGACCTTCTTAGGATTTATTTAATCTTCATGAAAGGATTTTATGGATCTTATTATGTATTTCATTGTCAAGAAGAGTGCAACCACATCTTGATCACTCTGTGAATATTTCATGAGTATGTAGAATTTTTGAGATCCCTCTTCAACGAAATATATTAGACATTATATAGGTGAGAGCTAGAGTTTAGGGTAAAGTAGTCTCCAAGAACTCTAACTGAAATTAGACTCATCTTTAGAGTCCCACAAAATTTTGCTCTATTAAATGTCGAGTTCTTATCCCATGAAAAATTTGTGGGTCACATAGATTACTTAATGTATATTGTTTGAAGTGCAATTAATTGTTCTAGAAGAGGTCTTATGCTTAAAAATATAGTATCATTATCGAAGCCAGAATCAAAAAAGATCGCACTAGCAAGGGACTCAATAACATCTCCAATCACCATTGGGAAAGTATTTTCAGCCTCCCATTCAGATGAGGACATAATATTCAATTTCTTGAAATCCTCAATATATGCCTTTGCAGATCTTTCAAGGCATGAAGAACGTGCTCGTGTAGTCTAGCCTTAACTACAGATTGAGCATAATATTCATTATTTACAAAAGTAGACATCAAATCGGTAATTGGGGATAAATGCTAATTGTTGAAATTTTAGCCAAAGGAATAACTTCTAACACATAACCCCTAAATGTGTCATGGATTGATGATGAGGATATTGAGGAAGAAATTTAGGGTTGTACTAATCCAGTGCATAGACTAAATGTTGAGGCTCTAGCTACCAAGATGAGGTGCATGGGAATACGCTCCAAGGCCATACATGATCCATTGACCAACCTAGTGCCTCAGATGGTCCAGTAGTTGTACCCCAAGCTATGAATAGTTTGAAGGTTACAGGGCTCTGAACTATGTTGGAAGCGAAGAGATTTTCTACTGATGGGGTACCTGGGTGTTTGGATATATCTAGTTTTATTGCTTTAAAATATTCACCTGAGCTCGGGATCCTTACGTGCCTACTTGGGTGAGAGAATTTGATGTGGCTTATATGCGTCTGCCGTGAAAGAAGAGGAAGGAGTGATTTATGAGTTGTTCTTAGTGTTTGAGGTTCGTGGCAAGACCGTCAGATGTGGGGTCATGGAGATTAATGAGGCCCTTGGTTGTGATTGGACACATCATAGTGCTTTTGAGAACAAGTTGCTAAGTCTTTGGATAGTTTGAAGGGGTGTCTTTCTCCTCTATTGTCTGATACCACTCCTCGGTGGATTGAGGAATATATTAATATCATGGCGAGGTATTGGTTTGGGTTCATCAACATTACATTGATTCCTTCATAGAAAGAGTCCATATTTTGACACCCTATGGCTTCTTTGCTCGGGTGTATCATTGATCTGAGTGTATGAATTTAGTCTCCATCATTGTTAAGAAGATTGTACTTTAGGCTAGGCAGTAAAAGACTTCACTGCCATTTCCTGTGTTGATTACGACATTGTGTCAGAGAGCTGGGTTTCCTTTTGTGGTGGAGACTAATGTTAGAATCACCCCTACTTCTTCTTGTTATATTCACTAGATTGAGGTTGAATACTTGCGAGATATGGTGGCTATGAGGAGACTACACCGGTAGATTCTAATTTGGTGATTAACACATAGTCCTTAGAGGCTGACCTTGCACCTCCCATTCCTACTACAGAGCCTTCAGGTACACCTACTCCATTTACCTCTTCTAAACCTTCTCCGACATCCTGACCTCTATTGACACAAACCATGCTTTATCAAGTGTGGAATCTTGCACATTCGTTGGATGTTAAAGCTTTTCATCTTGAGAGAGATGTCGCTACTATGATCTCTATGGCCATTGAGGTTGCCTTTTCCCTTATGCGGGTAGGGATGGTTGTTCCACACACTTTGTTGATGGAGTTTGAACTCCAATTTAATACCCTTACCGCTCGAGATGAGAAGTGTGAGAAAGTAGAGGTAAATTCTTAGGAGGTGACAACATTAAAGGTTGATATTGTGGTCTGAAGAGAATATCCATGTTATTGGGTGATGTGACAATTCTTGATGTTCTTGTGACTTTACCTACCCTATCCCTAATTATGAGTGATGCCAGACCTTGAGTTGAGGTTAAGCTAGTTGGGGATGATGAAAACTACTCCACTCTAAAGACCAATGAGGAGGAACTTTAGAGGATTCAACCACAGAGTAAGGAAACCTATGTTTATTTGGAGGACTTGGAGAACCAAGGAACTCTCTTCGAGACACTTCAACCATTGTCCCGACTAAGGCGAATCCTTTGGAGTATACCCTTCTTAGTGAGACACCAAGCACTGAAGCCCATGTTGAGGCTGCCCTAGCACGACAAAGTTATCCCAAGCTTAGCCTAACATGGGGATCATTCTCTTCACTCTATCTTACGTTTTGTTTTTATTTTATTCACATTAAGGACACTTCTGGTTTCTTCTTGGTGGGGTGAGGGTACTTTGCTAGTGCCTAGCCTTTTGGGTGTACTTTTTTTATTATGAGACGCTTGTTCAATTTTATTTCAGTTGTAATCATAACTTCTTAATTTTGTTTATTAGTATAATGTTGGTTTTGGTTGTGATTCATAATTCTCCCTATCATTTTAAGAAAGTGTGATATTGATTGCTATTGAAAAACTTGCATACTTGTGTTGAATTTGAGTGTCAATCATGATCAATATCGATGACTTCAAAAGTGCTTTCGATGAGAAGTATGATTGTATTAATTCAATGATGTATTTCAAGTTGCATAATTATTGTGTGAACTCTTAGCATCTTTGATGTGACTAATTGAGTATCAATTGTGAGACTTTCAATAATCATTGCACGCAAGTTTGATACTTAGAGTTCTGATTAATGATTCTATTTGAGTGTCATGTGTGGTAAGGCTTACTACGCATCTTCGGCGATGGTCATCCTATTTTCCCTTCATTTTCAAAGGGCCGTTGTTGCATTTTAGGTTTGCCGACTTGTGTCATTAAAATAACAGTATGAGAACTATCACTTTGGGTGAGGTCATTCCAGTTGGGTGATCCACCCTTTTGATTAGGCGACTCCCAGTGTGGAGTTTACACTTCTTTCCATGTTTTTGGCCTTTCTTCCAAGTTTTCATCTTCTCCTTGTCCTTAAGCCTGCATAGCTACAAATCATCAAAATATCATAAGAATAGGACATAATTAGGCATTGAAGACACTAATTGTTGACCTAAAAATGCCTTATATGAGTGCAAGTCTACCACACATCAGCTACCATTTTCTCAAGATTGTCATGGTTTGCTTGGATTATATCTTAATCAACACATCAATCTTCTTAGACTTCAATCATATTCATAATAATCCCTCCTTGATTCAACATAGGGTTATTGTTGACATTGGTAGTGGTTTTCTAAAGAGTGACAACCTTTTGATCTATCAGGTCTTCAATTTTATGCTACACGTTGATACAATCCCAATGGTTTTCCCAGCATATCCTAAATAATATGCATAGTGAAGATCAAATCTTAAAGTTTGAAGTTGACCTTAATGTTTTTAGATCAATTTCTTGTTTCTGACCAGCTACATTATATTCTCTCAAAAATTTGAGTTCAACGCTCAACAAAAGGAATAAGGTCTTGAGGAGATTTGTTCTTAAGGTTTGGGCGAAGAAGATAGTAATTATTTCATTGAGGTGGAGGTACTTGATAGTAGCTTTGAGGGTTTTGGCAAGTAGGTGTTGGCATCTGGTAATTTGGGTACTATGGAGTTTGATAGGTAGCAGAGGCATTTGATAATGTGGAGCTTTGTAATTAGGAGGTAAAGTTTTGTAACATGGTTTGTTATATGAGTATTTAGGTGATAGAGCTTGGTTATTTGGGGGGGTATTTTGGTAATGTGGAGTTGGGTGATTAAGAGGTGGAGTGGTGTAATTTGGTTGGGCATAGTTGTTTGGGTATAGATTTTTTGGAGCTGAAGGATAGGGCTTAAAGTGTGAAGATTTTCTAGGGTTAAAACTAATTGATCTCTTTGATATTCCATTAGACGCGTAGGAGATGGATGACGCATCGTTTGTCTTTTTCTTAAACAAACTCTAGGATCAACCTTGGGTCCTCACATGGGAAATCATTCCAAGCTTAAGACCATCTTTGATACAATAACCTATTTTTACTATCGATAAAAAATTGCTACAATGAGTAATACCATTCAACCATTCTATTTTTACTCTTGAATGCACACAAATACTTCAATGATCTCTTTCTCAAGCATAGGATACCAACCTTTGGTACCCTCGTATTTCCACCTATATGCATACTCACGGTGAAGTTTTGTAGACTTCTGTTTAGTTTTTCTCCAAAGAAAAGTGATCGGAAATGATCTCCACAATGTAACAAAACCTCTCAATGAATTTCGTAGCCAACTCAGTCCAACAAGACCATTTCTTCATTCCTTGGGAGGTAAACAATTCCAAAGCCTCCCCGCTCAAACTTCGGCTAAAGAGTAGTATCCACAAAGCTTATAATTTTAAAACTCCCACAAGTTGGTCACAATATGCTCTCAGATGAGCCAAGGGATTTCCTATTCAATCAAAAGTGTCAAATTTTGATACTTTGAACCCTTTCAAAAAATCCAAATTTGAATGTATACACAAATCTTCATAAATCAAACAAATGACATCCAGAGAGTAGTCAAACTCTATCATAGCTTTTGCAATCTCTTCCGTTATGCTCCACTTAATCATTTCTTCTTTGCCCCTCCAGATCTCTTTATTCTCATAGTGGTCGAGTTTGGGATAAGTAGTGTAGGAAAGATGTGATTCTATGAGAACTAGAATAAGAGAAGTGGCTTTTAGAGGTAGGTGTTGAACGGCAAGTGGATTTTGAGTAGGGTCTGATACATAGTAGGGAATATTTTAGAGTTCTTGGCATTTAGGCTTTGAAGTGGAGGTGGTGCTTGGTATGAAGATATAGCATGATGTGGGTTATGGGTTGTTAAATAGATAGTGGGGGCTTCTAGATATAATTAATGGATGGATTATTCAGAGCATGTTTGGGAGTTTATTTGGAGGAGGAAAATAAAGTGGAGTCCTTCCATCTCTTGGAGTGTTGGAAGAGATAGCAAGATTTATCAAGTGTCAATTTCTTTCTATCTTAATCTCATCTTAGCAATCTATTGCCCCAACTCTGTAGTGAACTCATTTTATTTAGTGATGAGAGATCCACTACAAAAATTTTAGTCAAACCAATATTCTCACTATTCTTGAACTTTTTTTCTTTTCCTTTTTTAACAAATTTTTGTTGGACAAGGATTCTTTGGGAACTTTAGATCGCATGAAGTATTTATGCTCGGACAGATTATCAACAACATATCAATTCTGTATACCTGACAAAATAAATATAACTCAAGAGGTCAATGTATTAATCTCTTTAGATGCTAAATAATTCAAGATAACATACAAAAAGTTGCAAACACACACAAGAGTTTCTTAATTCAAAGATAAACTAACCCACTGGTATAGAGGAATGACCAATTCGATTAGAATTTCTTTATTTGATTTTGAGATTAGTGAATCAGGAAGGTCAACTTGATTTGATCCAAACTCTTCTTGCATCTTTAATGGTTGTACTCTCAACATTTGTTGATATGAATTTTCTATTTCTTTGTTAAAAAATGAAAGGGGGAATAAGATTTTAAAAGATAGGGGACGAGTCATGAAAGGCTGCCTACATATATGATGAAGGAGAAATCAGGCCCTTTGTATTTCAAATTTCTTGAATCTCTTTTCATTTGAGATGGAGAATTAACCTTTTTTCTGAGATGAGAGAGTAAAATTTAGTATTTTAAAGTGGAGTTCGGATTTTGTTGGAAAATTAAAACTCAAGGAGTGTTTTGACACACTATTGATAGTCACTTAATATTTATGCTTAGTGGGTTCTAAAATTTTTTGAAAATAGGTGGACTAGGATGTCTCCAAATGAAGCAATACATTCACACAAAAAACAATTATATCACGTAGCACATAAACAATCAATGTGCATCTTGAACAATTATGTGAACCTTGTGTGCCAAGGGTAGGCCAAACGATTTGAAGGATGTATTAGGTCATTTGAGAACATTTTACTGCCTCGAAACCATATTATACAAGATTTCTGACTAAATTTAATAGGTATACATAATTAAAGGAAACAGTACATAATTAATTAATCTCACACAAGGATACAATCCTGAAATAAGTCTTCCAGAAAAGTCCTTCCTTCTTGGGATTCTTGTCAACTTCAAATGAAATAGTAGCTTGTGAAGATCCTTCTTCGACTGGAATAGGCTATTATAATAACTCTCAAGCCCAAGAGACAATGGTTTTCCAAATGGCATATACATCTTTCAAATTTACACACATCAGTATGATTGTCCATTTAGGCCGAGGGCGTTTTGAACTCAAAATGGACTTTCTAATGGTCCTAATAAGCCTTGATATGTGTTCGTCTTAGGCCAATGCACTAAAGAGGGTTTTGGTTTCATTTTATATTTGTTAAGTAAGAGTTTGTTTTAATTTCAAGGGGACTGGTGACCCTAGCAAAAAACTCAAGCTTGGGAAGTTAGCGGCCATTGACCATCTAGTGGTCAACTCACTTTGCCAGCCTACCCCTTATAAATATTTTAATTATAAATGGTTGTGACCCACATAATCATTCTTCAAGCTTTAAATTAAAAAAAAAAAAGTGTCAATTAGGGGAACAAATGCTATCAATGCAATGACAGTTTTATATTTAGAATTTAAACATATAAATCACAAATAATGAAAGTAAAATAGTATTTATTACATTTCCGAATATTAAGCCTAATAAGTCTAAAAAATCTAATGGTTAGAACCTAGATAAATCCCAATAGAGTTGTCATTTCAGTTTGATGAAAGAAAAAGGTGAGTTTTAAAATTGATTTCAACTTTAAGGGGAAAAAACAACTTTTTAAGGAGTCGCCACTTAATTTTAAAAGGAAGATTAAAAAAAGCCTTAAACATATCTTCAAAATTAAACTTTGAAAATAAAAATAATTTTGAAATTCTAAAGAAAGGGCACGAGGTTCTTATTTCGATTTTATGAAGGTTTCACGCACTTGAAACGTCTGCTAACATGAAGTTACCCAACGAATTGAAAAAAATTCATTTGACTAAATTTGTTAAAAGCAAAAATTAAAGTAAATAGATGACAATTAAAATCATTTTTTAACTTCAAACACTTGAATAATTTGAATAAGATCATGCAAAAAATGACAAAGTAAAGAAAACGTATAAATTCTTTAAAAGATATGGAAATTTGAAACAAGGCAAGTAAGGATTTGGACAAGAAAATTAACTAAATAAATCGAGAAAGACAAGATCTTTTGGAAATTATTGAAAATAAACCACCACAATAATTGTTCACCTTTTTGGGAAATTTAGTTAAGTTCATTGAATGATTAAAGTTATACTTAAACAAATAATCACAAGAATAATCAATTAAATAAAACAAACATAAATTTGGGCTTAAACATGCCTAACCTTGACTTGTCCTAAATTCTATTATAGAAGCTGCCTCATTTTTGGGCCTTTTGCCCGTTTCTGCATCTGCTGAAATCTAAGGGCTTTGGCCCATTTCCATTGTGTATACATTTGTATATTTTCTAAATATTGTCTATATATAAGCTCCGTCCCTATATACTGTATGTTTACTAATCTATAAAAGTCCATTATTGGCTTAAAAGATCTGTAATTTAGCCTCCCTTGCCCTGTATTATCGCATCCAATCCTTGATGAGGGTGACTCATAAATGGATCTCAACTAGATGAAATTCAAGGATGAAGCATAAATATAATCGGCCAATATCACATGCATCAAAAGAAAGATAAGGCAGAGAAGGGAGGAAACATCATTTAGGAATCAATCATTTTGTGTTCGGTGTATTGGGCTAGACGACATAGTAAAATGATCATTTTGTATCATATATTATATATGTACCGTATGTATGCGACTAATGGATTTTGTTGTACGATAAATTACCTATATACACGACATTATTTAACATATTTTCTATTATTCCCTATCTTTTCTAAATATTACTAAAATCTTTTTTTTACTCCATTAAACCCAAATTCCAAATGCATAACTTATTTTTTCCTAACCCATGTTTATCTCTCCCCTTTTCACTCATTAAATCACTTCCGTTTTTACTCCTACAATCTTATCAGTTTATTCTCTAATTACAATTTTGAATTTAAGATCTTTCTCTCTCCAGTCGATCATCCATCAGGTATTGTTTCAAATTCCTTCACTCACAATTCATTCTTTTTTTTTCTTCATCAAAATTGGGATACATTATGGATGATGCACCTTCATTCAGTATTGGGAATACCCAGATAATGTCATAGAACACCAATAGTGTTTATGATTACGAAGAAATTGATTGGACAGAAAACAGATCTAACAAATTGCATAATCCTTTCGTAATGGCGAAAGTAAACATTAAGAAAGTGAAGAAGGATAGTCATTCTTATTCAAAAAATGCATCCATAAAACCCTAAAAAGGAGGTATTGAAAAGTCGCACCAGCAATATCTCGGCGTTCTTTACCTAAGGTTAGATTTTCTATCTTGTTATCAATTTTTGTGATCGTTAAACTTGATTTTATGATACATTAATGATTCAATACATTTTTAATGTTGTAATTCAACAAGATTTAGTTAGTTTTGTAGATGATTTGACTTTGGCAAGAATGATTGTGCCATCTCAAACATCCCTCTTCCTAATGTAATTACACGCAAGATCTTGGTTGGAGAAGTGAAAGGAAGTTGAACAACTTTTGGAGCTAGAAGAAGCTTTAGCAACAATTGTTGCCTTTTGGAGATAAACATTCATTGAAAAGAGAGAGGGCGGGAGTAGAACATGTTGCTAAACATTTAATGTATTGTGTTCGATTATTATTTATATGACACATAACTACGTCAAATTGTCTAATTGACTATGTATTAGACGTTGTTATGTATCTGCAGTACTGTTTTCTAACTAAATGTGTGTTCATTATATTCACAGTTTATCATAACTAGTTTTTTTGATATTTTGATGTTCAACTTTGTCCGATACAAAATAGGGGGGAGGGGGGGGGGGGGGGAGAAGAGTAGAACATGTTGCTAAACACCCTTCTATAACCAAGGTTCAGATTTTTAATATATCTAGTTGATAATGCCTT
>JAJOOR010011401.1:0-46037 GCA_036250505.1 Solanum acaule
CCTTTGGAAAAATGGTCCAACACTTAGAAAAAAAAATGAGGCGGGTGAACAGTAAAAACGCTCACTGGAAATTGCCTTTCCTGCCGGACAGAATTTACGAAAATGGGCATAATTTCTTCGTCCGAACTCCGAATGAGGTGAAACGAAGTGCGTTAGGTAGCTAACTCAAAGGGATTTCCATGGATATGTTATTGCCACCCAATAATTTGTTTGCTAGGAGATATGACCCTCCAAAGTAGACCCTCGAAAAAGGCTTCACTAGGAAATTTCGGATTTTGATACGGTTGCTCTAAAATTTGGGTTAGACCCATTTCCCACTCAATTTGACCTCCTAAACAAGAATATGAAGTCAGATTTTCAAAAAATGAAATGGATTTTTTTTATATAGCTAAACAAGTTTCTGGTAACTTCCGAAGCACATTTTTAAGAACTTTTTGGGTCATTTCACGTAGAGAGGAAGTGCTCGGCTGGGTACTGAAAATCGGAGGTGCCTCAGCGACGCGGACCTGGACGCATAATCTTGTCCGATCTTTTCCTCCTCTCCCAAACTCTATTCAACTCAAACCCACTGAAATTCTAAGGTAAAGACTCCCAAATTCTTATAACCCACAACAAATTCAGAGAACCCACACAAGAAGCTATCAATTTACTCAAACTTATCTTAAGAACTTCATCAAACCCATCCTAATTCAAGAACGGAAACAATACTTCAAGAACACTTATCAAGAACTCAAATTCTTCAACTTCACAAACGAAATTGCACGAAAATAACATGATTGGCGTGTGGGTGAACGAACCTAGCACGATTAGAACTCACATACCTCTTGGAGATTAAACCCTTGGCGAAACAACCTTCAAATCGCAATAAAACTTGATGAACGCCTTGACTTTTCTCCTTTTCTCCTCTTTTTGAACTTCTCTCAAAACCCTAGCGTAAATTAGGATTTGTAAAGCTGAACCAAATCAGATTAGACCCGTAGTATTACCAAAAAATGTTTTAATCTGATTGGGTAAGGAAAAAACCAAAATACCCCTCTTATTTTCTCGTAACTTTCCTTAACTGGACAACTCGACTTCAAACATGCATATCTCCCTCATACGAGCTCGAAATTTAGCAAACTTGGTGGTGTTGGAAAGATGATTCCAAGTCCTTTCATTTGATATCTTATGTGCCACCTAATTCATCCTGTACTAAAAATTATGGTCGTTTGAAGATGACCCAAACTCATAACCTAGCATAACTTGCCAATTTTTTTAATTTGGCTCTTTCCAAATTGGTTAATTCTAAATTTTGCTCTTTCTAAGGTGGGATGTTACATGAGTATTGTGTTTTAATTTCTACATATCATTAGGTTGATCAAATGAATATAGTTGTATTTATTTTTACTTTATAAATGCAAGTCAAATGAGTATGCAATTACATTTTAAAGTAAGCTATTAAAATGACTACATAATTCAGAAAAAATACAAAATTTTATCTGAATACATTTTAGATAAAATCTTCATTAAAGAAGTTCAAAAAATAAGTACCAAAAACTAAGGACACTCAAAATTATCGAGCACTTCAAATTTATTTTCTAAAAAATACATACATATCTAACTATTCAATTTGTGGTCCGTTCGTGCATGACCGCCTACTCTGCCCCTTATACCCACAGGTACTACAAGAATTCTTGTTCTTATTTCCATATAGCTCACTGTACGATTTGTTACGCAACTTCTTTGGTGGCCTACCAAGAAGTTTTTTGCATTTTGATGGCCTCACTATTTCATCCTCAATATATCTAGGTACATTCCACTCAATTCAATTAGGTAAGAGTAATTGGATTGCTGTATGTAACAAGTAATAAATACAAGCTAAAAAGCTAAATACAAAAAAACACCTTTGCAAGATACCATCTGTAATGAAAGGGAAATACAAAATAAATACATGTGAATATATAAACACAATTTGAAATGAATACAATATAAAGAATAAATACAAGTTACACCTAAAAATACAAATTCAACAAGATATAAATTGGATTTGATAAGTAATGCAAAATGTAACAGACCACTCAAGATTCAAAATACAAAATGCATAAGACCACTTAAATTCTGTACAGAATAAAAATTGCAACAAACCACTCAGATTTAGAATACAAAAAATGCAACAACCACCTAGATTCTGTATGGAATGTAAAATGTAATTGGCTGGCCACACTCAAGATTCAGAATACAAAATGCATCAGACCGCTTAATTTCTATATTGAAACAAAAGATTCAACAACCACTCAGATTCTGTAATGAATACCAAATACAACAGACCACTCAAATTCAAAATACAAAATACAAAACCCTAATCCTCTTAGATTCGGTTAGTAGAGAGGATCTTTGAGGTTTCCTTATCCAAAATCCTAATCGAAATTGGGGAATTTACTAATCAACTAAAAAACAAAAAACTTGAAAGATTTAAACAAAAACGGTAAACAAACCTCAAAATTGGATAAAGATGCTTACCTTAATCAATGCGATTCTTGTGAATATCTTTTCCAATTTGGGGAAAAAATAAAAGTTATGGAAGAGAGAGAAGCAGAAGTTGAAAAATAAGAACAATTGGAAGATGGAATTAGATGAGAGAGATTTTTTTTTTTTTAAATATGAGAGAGAACGTGTTGAAAAACATGTGAGATAAATTTGTAACTAAACTAGGATACACTTTATTTTCTAAAATATTGACATAGTGACAATTTTAATAATTATTATAAATTATAGATCTTTTTAATAATTATGTTAGGGATTTTGACTAGTTAGGCAATTTATCCAAGATTCTATGAGTGATTAGCCCTAGGGGAACCAAGGAAAGTGTTTTATTACAAACTCTTTCCCCGAAAGGCTAGTTCCTCTGACTTAGAAAACAAATTCAATCATTTTATAGTTAAAAATCTGAAATCTATATAATATAAATAGTTTTGTAAATTAATATGAAAAATATAACTCCACTGACTCATCATGAAGTCTCTAATGTACTGAGGTTTTTGAGACAAGACATCAGCTACATGAATACTCTACTAGCAACATCTAACGACTACTAAATACTCTAGATAAATTGAAACCCTCCAAAAGTAAAGAGGAATAATCAATGTTGGGTGTAAAATGATCTTAATTATGTGTTTGTTGTCGATGTAAGTACCTAAATCTACATCATAGAATGGGTAGTATCAAATGACAACATGAAATGTACGATGTGTAAAATAAAAATTGAATGAAACGATTGGCTTAAACTGAACATACTAAGCTGCATAAGTAACTTTGAAAATAAACTGAAATAAAGTAAAAAAAATAGTCTAATATTTTCAACTAAAAAGGTGAGACATGTTCTATAACTAATTAACTGAAACATGATATTTGAATATCAGAGATTGAGAAGAGAAAAGTATAAAATAGTATGCAAGTTATTTTAAAATACTTTCATCATCTAATAATATAAAATGATTTCTATGACTTGACCTGAAAATATGTCTAACACTAGATATGATAAATATATAATCTTTAAGTGGGAAGTTTTTTTTGTTATCATTGACGTATGTCACATGAGCTCATTTGTCCAACAACTAACCTAGTTAGGAGGGATGTCATATACCATTGACAGGGTATAAAACGTATCTATCTTATGTGGATCTACTACTAAGCCTCTTAGACTAAAAGAGTTGATTGACTAGCGGTATACTCAAATACTATGATAATATGTAGTTATAAGAATTGAATTTTCTAAAATTACGTCTTCTCAATGCTAACTAATTCTCCCAAAATAGTCTATATGTTCTCATAGTATATCATGAAAATATATCTGAAATCATGTTGTGAGTCTGTGCTCAAAATCTATAAAACTATACTGATGATGAGCCAATGCTCACAACTATCTGAAGTATACTGATAAAAGAGATTTTTCTTTGAAAATTATGTGTATCTGAAATCATGAATTTTTATATCTGAAATCATGAATTTTTATGATAAAGTAATTTTTTTTTATATTTTCGTTTTAGTCTCATGGTTAAAAGTTACACATTATCATCTTATATTGTTTAATCAAGGGAAAAGGACATAAAATACCCCTATAATTGCATGAAAAGTCATTTACACACTAATACTTTATTACGTTAAGTGTTTAATATAAGCTTTTAACATGACATTAACTTACAAAATGATCATCTAAACACCTTTTAAAATTTATGTGTCACGCAATAAGCATCGAATGTCTGCGATACATAAGGAGAATGAGTTGGGACAACTTAATGATTTTTTTTTTTTTAAAAAAAAATTATACAAGTGACACTCATTAAACGTGTTCTTTCCACTCTCAATACACCTCATCATCACCCTCACTCGCATAGCCCCACACACCCACCACTCAACTCTCACGTCTTGTACACAAATATTTTTAGAATAGTATTCTTTCCCTACCGAGCACACCCAAAAACAACATCCAATTGGAATCAGATAGGGAAGCTTACAAACCAAAAAAAAAAGAATTTTTTATAGCTAATCTCAAAACAAGTGGAGTGTAAAATATTATATTTTCCACAATTGATTACAGAGACTTGAAGATGACAATTAATTTACAAAGACTAAGATGATAGTGTGTACCATTGCCTCCATTTTGTGATACTATTTGGATTTCGAGAGTTAAATGAGTTAAAAAAAAATTATCTAATTTTTCCATTTTTAAATTATTAATTTATTATAATTTATAATATTTTTCACGTAATTTATAAATTAAAAGGTCAAATATTTGAAAATAAAAAAAGTGCTATGTGATACTATCATGTTCAAAAATAATAATTTCTATAAATTATTTCCTTTGTCCACTTTTAATTGTTATGGTTTATTTTTTTAGAGTCAAACAACTTTGACTAACATTTTATGATGTATTTTTTCATCATATTGATATGCAAATTAAAAATTGATTTTCTAAAAGCGCAATATGACAATTAAATGTGGACGGGGAGTACTGGAGTAATTTTTTAAATCTTCTTTGGCCTTTCAAGTTTGTCTTTGGCCAAGTAATTATTTCAACTGCTTTTGTCCCATTTGTCAACTTTAAGGTATGATTATTGAAGAATATTTGGGTGTTAATACTTTCTTCTTTACAAATTAATATTTTCAAACATTTGTGGTGTTAATTAGAGACTAATTAGTAGAGTAATTGTTGTGTTCTACATCAGATTTTGAGAATTGCATACATGGAAATAGGAAAAGAAAATGAAGGAGAAATAGAGATATTAGCAAGCAACTACTCTGTCTGTTGTTTTTTGTACCTCGATTTATATATTATTTTGTTGTAGTTTTTGTTATGTTACTATCTGCTATTTTTGTCATTATCAAGTCTAAACAGTGCTAGCTAGCTATCAGCACTTGTGTTCTCTATATTGTATGCGTGCTTGCTTTTCATAACGTTATTTTATTGTTCTTACGATTTCTTTTTCTTAAATGTTTTGTAATGCTTCCTATAGTATTTGTTTTGTCTTCCTTTCTTTTGTATGCTCCTTGATAGTAAAGTCACAAATTTATTGATTATCACATTAAAGTAACTGAATTTTACCCACTATAACGGTGAAGTCACTAGACTTTGAATTTAACTTGCTTAGCAGAAAATAGAAGTTGTGCAAATTGGTTCCCTAATTGAATTTGTGCACACAATGTTTGATTGGTTTGGGAATATTTCGTTTATAATATTTATTGATATTTCCAAAAAAAATAAAAATGGTGGGGTCAAGTTGAGTGGTTTGGGCTACAAATCATTATTTAGCCCATCTTGACTCAGCTTATTATAGTCCAAATAAACTTAGGACAGGATTGCGCAACGACCCATTGATTCAGTCCATTCTAACCCGTTCAAATTTTGTCCAAATCGTTCATTTGTCACCTCTAGACATGACTAATTATGTTTTTCAAAGAAGTGTAAGTTCCAGATATGGCAATTGAAGAACAAGAAACCAAAATCATCCCAATAAACATAACTTCCAAATATGAAGGCTTCTTGATCTTCACGTAGCATAGGCATGGTAAAAATATCGACATAGTAACGCCCAAAAGCACGCCTGTAAATGTCATGACATATCCAAAAAATGGAACGGTTAATGCCACAATGACCGTGCTGATGACAAAAAATGTTCTGATAAAGTAGCTCACGATAAATCTACTCTTTCGTAAAGGTAATTTATCTTCAATAGCCATTGCAATTGGAGAGACGACAAGAGCATACTTTGTTATTGGATTAACAAGTGTCGTATATATTGCATTTTTCAAACTAATTTTCCCAATAGGGAGATTTAGGGTCTGTTTGGAAAGCCACCTGGTAATTGGAATTGGTGTAATTACTAGGGTAGTAATTACCAGCCTAGTAATTACACTGTCTAGTAATTACACTGACCTGTTTGGTTGTCACAGTGTAATTCAGTGTAATTACACATATCCTGTTTGGATGCCACAGCGTAATTACACATGTTCTGTTTGGATGCACAATTGCAATCATAAAATTATAATAAATTTTTAAAATAAAAATTAATTATTTAAAATTTATACTAGACAAATAAGAAACTTTATAAATGACATTAAATTAAATATTTAAGATATATATTCTTTTTTGAAAATATATTAATTAATAAACATATTTTCTGTAACTAATATTATGAAAAAATAATTGATTTATATTTTTTCAAATTAATATATTTCAATTGAACTGATCGTAACAACTAAAAGTATGAAGTTTCTACGAACATCGTGAAATGCATGTTTGATAAAAAGAATAATATATAAATAAAATTTCATAAATTATTAAATGTTTGACAAAAATATAATTTATCAACTCTAATTAAAAAATGACATGCAATGTAGATTCAATATTACTAAAACAAATGAAACTGAAAATATAACAAAAGTTATAAATTCAAAACAAAATTTTTAACATAATACTCTTATAACAAATTTCAACATAGCAATAAATATGATTTAGTTTTAGTTTTTCTTAATAAAGAAAGCATAAGTCTATAACTTACTTAACAATAAATTCTATTTTAATTTAAAAATTAGAATATAATAAAATTATGCTAATGAGAAAATAAGCATGGCATAAAGAAATAAATAATACAAAAAAATTACATAGAATCACGTAAAGTAAGGTTGAGAATAAGAAGAAAATGAAATATAATAATATAAAATAAAAAATAAACTTTTACAAATTTTTAGAATAATAAAGTTAAAAAAAGAACTTAAAATAATAGAAGTAAAAAATAATTAAAACAGAAATAGAAAAAAAAGAAATTAAAAGGTAATCAGGTGGTAATTACACCATGTAATTACCAGCAATTCACAGCCTCTGTCTGTGAATTGTAGAGTGTAATTACCCCCTGCCAATTACACCAATTACCTGCTGACCAAGTAATTACATGTCCTTCCAAACAGGACAAGACAGTGTAATTACACCAATTACACCAAATCCAATTACCAGGGTGTCCTTTCAAACAGGCCCTTAATGTTATTTGTGACATTAAATTTTGTCCATACATTAAGTACCCCATTGTTGCCATTGATCCATAGGTTATGGTGCTTATTATAAAGCACACAAATAAAACCTGTATGACAAGAAGAAGAAAAAAAGATTTAAGTTATACACACGCACTGATCAAGTAAAATATATTTATAATTATTGATGTGCAAATGACTTATCATGCAATTATAGGGATATTTTATGTCTTTTTCCCTTGATTGAACGATATAAGGTGATAATGCAGGTGTAACTTTTTGACCATGAGACTAAAACGAAAATATAAAAAGATGACTCTAGTCTAAAGTAGTCTTGTGAATTGTCTTTTTATATTGTTCAATTATCAATATAGTTTTTTATGATAAAAGAGATTTTTCTTTGAAAATTATGTGTATATATGTAAGGGAAGTTTGTAAGCTTTCATAAGGAATTTTTCAAGTGTCGAGCTTTCTTTAGAGCATAGTCTGTGAAATAGGTATAAGGAATTTCATGTAAATATATTTCACTCATTTTAAAATGCATATGAAATACAACAATAAAGTTTTAAAGTTTAGCTAAGAAGAATCCATGTGGTAGAATAAACATGAATCATTTCTCAATAATCATAAACGAATATGAAATACAATAGTTTCAATAATGAAAAGCTCGAGTTACAGAGAATTTGAAATCATAGACTTTTAGGTAAATATCCTAGTTTTGATCTTACTAACCGAGACTGTAAATGTTGAGTGTAAGAAAGAAATGAATTTATCAATAATTTAGCCTATCATACATGTAAAAGATAATTAATTGGAAGGAAGAATCCTTGATGGACTTGCTTGAACAAAGTCATAGGTACTTGGCTTGCTTTAGAAAACATGTTCTTGAATTGGATGGGAGAGAAGGAATGAAAAAATTGACTAAAGATCTGATATTTATGCTTTTTGAATATTTAAACATTGTGGGACTGGGTAATAGGATCAAGAAAAGTAAAAAAAAAACTTTTATAAATACATTTGAAAAAGTGAAAAAAAATAGTGACCCACAAGTCACTCCATGACTCGTAGTTTGATACCATGACTCATGATTTGAATCGTGGTTGCCTAGGTGGATTTGAGATTATCTATATCAATCCCAAGAGTCATAGTATAGTTTCAGAATGCCTTCCACGACCCGTACCGTCAGTCATGAAACTTGAGTCTTTTCTGGAAAATAGTGACCAATGAGTCACTCTATGACTCGTGGTTTGATACCATGAGTCATGGTTTGATTTGCAGTATCCAAGGAATTGAAAATATGAGGTGAAGTATCTTTGATAAATAGTCATAACATTTTATCCGGAATTAAATTTATGAACATACGGTGGTGTTGGAAAGAAGACTCGAAGGAATTTAATTTTGTGGATAAAGAGAAATATAACTATTCATATTTTAAGAGATATACTCATTTGAAGTCCACCCATGTATGATCTTGTGCAAAAACATTTTTGGCAGGATAACTTTCAATTTAATTTTGCGCTTGGGTCTTCTTGTAACCATAATTCATATCCAAAACACTTACTACACTATATAATTGACCTTAACATCTATACATTTAGACATAATAGATGTTGGTTACATACACATACACATAATGTATAACACTTCATAAGTTGTAACGTTAAAAATGACAAGTTTATCTTCGATGAGTCAATTTATCATATTTCAAGTTAATCGTCATTGATATGTCAGGAGAATAATAGTAATTGGATTGTTATACTATGAAATAACTATATAAAGTAACTTGAAATTTTCAGACGAAAGTTATAGGCCAAATAATATTAAGTGACAAATTTATTATAAAAAAGTTTTGATATAATCTTGTTTATGATCTGACTTGGGATGAGAATATCTCCCAATATATAAATATTTAGAAGACCTATTGCATAACAAATCTAAGGTCTACTAGTCTAGTTTTTATAATTCCAAATCATTTGTCAATCTAATATTTGAGTAAAGAATTATGACCATTGCTATTTGGGCAAACCAGATCTCTGATCAGAGTCGGGTTTGGCCACCTTTAAAAATGGTTTTTGGACTTCAAAATATATATTTTTTCATATATTCTCAAAGCATAAACATCCAGAAGCCATCAAAGAGAGTTCCAAGACCTTTGAGGTAAGAATATACCCTCTTCAAACTTGATTCTTCCTTGGCCTAAGTTTGGAAAAGTGTACTCCTCGTTGAAAGCTTCATTTTGTGCTATTTTAAATAATTTTT
Source organism: Solanum acaule (assembly GCA_036250505.1). NCBI lineage: Eukaryota > Viridiplantae > Streptophyta > Magnoliopsida > Solanales > Solanaceae > Solanum > Solanum acaule. The sequence continues at coordinate 9,763 of JAJOOR010011401.1, forward strand.
TGTTTTAGTTTAAGGAATTTTGTGTGGAATGTGTTTGTGAAATTAAGTAAATGTTTGTTCTACTTTGAGATAGGATTCTACACCTACTTAGCTATGAATCTCTTAGCTTAAAAATGAAAATTCATTCCTATGATCTAAACTTTAATTTGATGCATTTTCTTAATGTTGCGGTGTCTGGGTGATGTAGAATCCTTGTGGCAGTTTTTTTGTGTTGGATAAATAAAACCTTTTGGTTAAGGTAAGTTTGCTCCAATCACCTCCCTCATATTTTCACATTTTTATATCATTTTGACCATTTTTGAACCACAAGACGACGTTCGAATATGGTAGCTCTGGACAACCAAGTTGGTGTGAGCTGTTTTTATATTTATATTTATGGTATTAAGGTGATTGAGGTAGGATACATTGGTGGAATACTTTTAGGAGTTTTATATAGAAGTTATCGATCGAAACATAAAGTGTGCCTTGTTATATTCCTTGAGAGCTTGTAGGGTTTGTGAGATGTTATTCACAGTCAGAGCCTACTCCCTCGGCCTGGCCAACACTCAGAACCATTCCTATTCCCAAGATATATCTTGGCCTAATTATAATATACTGAAAGCTATAACCCATATTGTAACACCTCAAAAATTGAAAAAGTTGAATTAGAAAGAAAAGGTTGCATTTTGGCACTGATTTCAGGTTCTTTGAGGCAACTTGTAGACCATATGCAGTTTTACGAGCAAGGAAGGAAGTGGTAGGTGTTGGGTTGAAATTTGGAAATTTCACGTCTCTGATGATGGTCTTCGGATGAATAGGAAGAACCGTAGAAATTGTTACGTGCCGTAGAAAGGTTCCGTAGAAGCTGTTTGTACTTAGTGAAAATTTGGACTTTGATTTAGGTTCTACGAGAGGGCCCTACGGGGCGTAGTATGTTTGACAATCCATAGAAAGGGTCTCATTGACATTGGGTTAGATGTTGAGTCCAATACTTTTTCTAAAACCGACTAGGACGGTTTGTAGAAGTTTCTACAGATGGTAGGGTCTTTCCGACATATTTTTTACTAAGGGTGGTTTGATCTTTTCCTTCCTTTTTAACCCTTACACTATGTTGTTTATAACATATAACTATCCATATAACTGAATTTACTCATAAAATTTAGCCCATTCCCTCTGATTCACTCAAAACCCCCAAATCCCCCAAAGTGTCTCCAATTCTCTCTCAAGAACTCTCAAGGTAAAGTTAGGATTTCATCAAGCTTCAAGGCTTCTTCGTCCATTGCTAGGTCTTTGATCACCCAAGGTATGTTGGATCTTCACCAATAGATTCCTTTCATCCATTGGTTCCCAAAAGGATACCCAATTCTCTAATTGATATTCACCTAATTGTTAGGGTTTTATGTCAAATCTTCATGGAATCAATTTATTATGATTTTATGGCTTATATTTAATCTTATTTCACATGATCATTTGAATTGATTTCATGGTTTCTAATTGATTTCGTATGAACGTATGCCTATGCCTATTTTATGAATATGGATTATGATTATGACTTTATGCAATGTCATGACCTGACTCCCCGAGTAATGATGACACCTACTAAACCCACTAGTAGGTAAGTCGACCGGTACCAAGAACAACAAGTAGTGAGTACAAGGGTAGAACTAAACAAAAAATAATACTAACAATAAGAAAAGACAGAAATGGAAAGCAAACCCAAAACTATGTACACTAGATACACTCCCTAAACTAGGAAGTGATGAGTATAGAGCTGTTTAACAAGAATAAATACAAGTCTCAAAGGTGGAACACAATAAGCCATCTCAAAGGAAAAAGACAAGCTAACATATGTACAGAAGGAGATCCAGGATGCCAAGTTCTCACCATCGTCTCCGATATCCCCAAGCTACAAGACAGAATGAACGATCACCACTGGTGGCTAGTCTTAGGACCTGTTTCACAAAATGATCCAGAGTGTAACATAAGTACCAAACCAAGGTATGAAGTAGGCAACATAGAAAGAATAAGCAAGAAAGGTAAATAAAATAAAAAAAGATAGAATCTTGACACGAACAGAGGCCAAACAGATATGAAAAGAACGCACACAAGAATACCAAAAGTAATTGTCACGACCCAAGTGTACCCCCTAGATGTGACAAGGCGTATAGAATCCCGAAGGACTCCATACAAGCCACTTAGCATTCATAACATAAGAAATAGAACCATAAAAAGTAAAACAATCATTTTAAGTCCCAAACAATTTTATAGAAAAGTACAAGTCTAACTCATGTCTCAACATAACCATCTATTACAATCGAATGAAAGTGGGCCTAGCCCATACATCATGTTCAAAAAGGAAATACGAAAGAAAAACTACAATAAGGAAAATTCGTGCTCGAACCATGAGGACTCACCAAGCTTGAGAAGAATCGAAGTCCAATCCTGCCTATCGGACCCTACATTTAAGGAAAATGTGGGCAAGAGTATGCGTTAGTACAAAAATGCACTAAGTATGATAGCTATGCATTAAAACATTTAAAACATGCTAAGAAGGGCATTTCATTTCATGCCATGTCATTGACCAATTAAAATATGATATAAGAAGGTTAGAAAACATAAGTCATAACATCATGGTCAATGCATGCTAAATCATCTTTAAGTCTTTGAACACATATGAGATACTTATTTAAGTAACCTTAGTTCATTAATAATCTTGTTGTGGGAAAATTTGCCTTAATCGACATAGAGACCATGTGAGCTATAACATGATCCCCCGGTGTCTCCCACACCGAAAAAGGTTGTTCTACTTGCCTAAGATAGAACCATGAACTTCTAGCTTAAGTGGATCCACTAGCTAATCATCCTATGAGGGCACATAGTTTATGGGATAAGGAGATTGCTACTAGAAACCCGACCTCTACTAACGGGAGAGCTTCCATCTCATGAGACTTCTTCTAGAAATCCAACCCTACTAATGGGAGAGCTTCCATATCAATGTCAATATCCACTCGGTGCTAAGCATAATTCCCATGGAATAGTATTTTCTTACTTATTATCATCATCCATGGAAAGGCATGTCATCTTGCCAATCCAAGCTAGTTCATTAGGATAGATCTTATTCATTGATTCAATTAGGTGAGAAAACCTTTCAACCTAAGAATCCTTTGTGAGAAAACCTTTCACATCATAGTTGTAAGTGTTTATGAGAATAACCTTTCAACAATACAACAACAACAACAACAACATTGGCACTTCACTCTCAAAGCACCCTTAAAACATGTACATAGTTTTCATAAGATCATGCATAAATTCATACCTTGCCCTTTCAAGGTTCAAAGCTTACTTTCAATCACAAAATCTAGAATTCAAGCATTAGTTAGGGATTTTATCATAAATTCATGTAATTCTATTACTTCATGCTTTAGATCATAAAAATCCTCTTTCATAATCAACAACCCACATTATGAGATCACAATTTGGAAACATGGGCATTTGCATGGGTTCATAGGGGAAGAGTCATAAAAGCATTGTAAATCATCAATTCATGCATATTTTAACATAATTAAATCATTAATATCAATAATCAAAAGAACCCATGGCGTTTGAAGAAACCCTAGCTAATTGGGGAATTCTACCTTTTGAAATAGAGGAATTTGGGGACTCTATGGGAGAGATTCATGGATGAAAACCACCATACCTTGAATCGAAATGCTAGCCTTCAATGGAGAAATTTGACCTTTAGCTTGAAACCCTAGGTTGAATCTTCTTCTTCTCCTTCTTCAAGTTTTCTAGAGAGAGAATATTTGGGAGGACATTTGATTTCTTTTGGGGAAATTGGAAGAATGAATTAAATGGGGTGAATTTGGGGGTAAAAAGTCTTATATAGGGGTTCTAAATGTAGTCAAAACGATATAGTATAGGAATTAATTAATTAGGAAAAGACCCAACTACCCCTGAAACTTAACGGCCAGCCCTGGCCCACGATTCACCACCGATGAACCGTGGGTGGACCTACGGTCCGTCCTGCACATCCGTCAGTGAGTTCAGAGAATTTGGGTTGGACCTACGGCCCCTGGACAATGGACCGTGGACCCACCTATGGTCTGTAGGTCCTTCCATAGTCCATGGCCTAGACAAATTTTGATTGGCTAATCCACGGACCCTACCTACGATCCGTGGGTCCACCTATGGACCGTCTGTGGTCCTTTTGGATGGCACCTGTAGGTTCTGAATTTTTGGTTCATTACCTCTTTTCGGATACGGGGTGTTATAGTAATATATGTACAACTAAGATAGACATAACTAGACCCCATAAGCCCAGAAGGGACTCTCGTTCGCAAGTTAAATAAAACCAAATAGACATGATAAGCTCGGTAGGTACACATAATAGCTAAGTCTACAACAGAAGAGTAATCAAATCCTAATCTAGGAACGTCAGTTGGCTCCCAACCGAAGTAACCAAGAACACTCAACTCAATGCCCAACTTGTAAGAGTGATAATCAACTCAACCAGTCAACTCCCAGAGTAGCTAGCAAGAGTGACTATCAACTCAACCAATCAACTCCCAGAAAAGCTAGCAAGAGTGATGATAAACTCAAACAGTCAACTCTCAGTCCAACTAGTAAAGTGACTATAAACCCAAGCCACACAACCATACAATCTATTCCGAAAGGTGTCCACCCCCATCTAGAAAGAGTGTCTCGAGGGAGTGGCAACTTCATAGAGGATCTCAGATATCTAGGTGGCCTAGCCAGCCATCCTTTTCCAGGGGCGTTATTCGCCCAGCTAGCATGAGTGCCCGGGGGCGTATAAATTCTGAAGATGATCTCATGTAGGCTCCTAGACATCGTGGATCGATATCCACTCTCAATGATATCCTAAAAGGCTCTAAGCATGAAGTACTCTAATCCTAAGAAAGCACACAACCCCCGGTATTGCGTCGGAGCTGTAGAAGTAGGGAGAGAAGGCATAAGAGCCAACAGCTACGCAAATGCCTAAACTAAGGCTCATACTATCAGACCCAAGCTTGCTAGTCCAGTATATATAAACCTAGTCCATCCGAAACGACGTCAGAGACATACCATAGTCACAAGGTGCATGGGTCTACGACAATACTAGTCTATCCTAGACTAAGTCAAAAAATGCTTCGAACACAAGTAACCAAACAAGTAAATCACATAGCATGCTACAACACACATATAGCCCTCTATCAACATGGTACTACCCTCAAAACAATATTAATCAACCCTAGATAATGGTTTCCAAGAAGAAAAGTAGAAATAACTAGATAACCGCCGCCAATTCACACTCATCATCATGAATTCACACATTCATGCTCAATTTAATCAGAAAGGAAAACGTAGCCTACTTGTATGACCTCTGAACGCTGCTACACTATAAAAAATAGGACCACAATGCCAATACAGTCGTTTAGACACCGAAACAACCCAAAATGGAGACAAACCAATTTTTAGAGTCAAACAAGAATCGTGGGATCTATACTAGAAATTCCGCAATTGACTCTATCAAAAGGTCCTAATCTATGCCTTTGACTTATGTCCCAAAATATGATAATATTCAAGGCTAAAAAAATCAGCTAACACAACAACACAATAAAAGCTAAATCAAAGAGAAAGGGCAGTAACTTACTAGCAAAGTTCACCTCGAATGGAGTGTCACCGACACAATACAACAACTCCACCACCTAGCCCCAAAATTATGAGCATGTGGAACTTTGAATCACCAAAATCAAGGTTAAAAAGAGGGATAAATCGTAAAATGCTCATTAAGCCATGGCTGCCATCACGACCAACTTTAATTAGGCTAAACAGTTGAACAAACATGACGCGGCCACGCGAATGCGCTTGTCAATTGCTATTCGTGAACGCAGCACCCGCACCATCCAAGGTGTCATCCACTAACGTAGCCATGGGCGCGTGAACATCGGCACACCTTAGCTAAAAACGCAAGAGCTAAGGCTCTAAATCTTCTATGGGGTTCCCCAGACTCGTTCGAAACCCCATGCACGCAAACGAACTACACTACCCCATTAGAATCAACATTTCGAACTACACAAAACCATCTAAAGTTCCATCCGAGGTTGTCCTGATGAAAAGTGGGTCCCACACCCAATTTCTATTTTAAACCAAATTCCATAAAAGGGCCTCAGAATTAGCCTAAAAGCCTCGAGATTTAAATGAAGGGTCGTTCTAGTCCAAACTCAACATTTTGGAGCTAATCGCTCTAATCGTTTACTAAAATGTTGACTAAAGTCAAACTTAGGCTTCAACTTAAAAGTTAAAATGCCTATTAACACAGACTCACACTGAAATCCTTGGGAGTTGTGCTGATTATGCTACTAGCATAAAATGACCCTTTTAGAGCTAATGGAGTCAGAATTGGATTCTGAGGTCATGTTCATGAATTTTTGATAAAAAATGGTCGTTCAAGGTTCAAAAGCTCCAAAACACTAAAACTCATATAAGAACTAAATGAATGACCAAGTGACCGAACTGTAAGTCCCAGAAAGTCATAAATGACTTGGGGTTACTTTAAGAAAGTTATAAACGACAAACATGAGGCATAAACACAGGAATGGCTCAAACATTTATCCGCAAATGTAAGAGTGAAGAATTACCTGAAGGCTCAAACAAGCCCGGAAACTACTCTTGCATATCATGCTCGGTTTCCTAGGTAGCCTTCTCAAGTGGATGATGCCTCAATGGATCTTAACTGCAAGAATGACTCTCTAGCGTAACAACCACATATCTCTTGCAAAAATGGCAACTGGCTTCATCGAACTCTACTGTATCATAATGAAGCACATGCGACTAATAAGGAACATACCGATGCAACATTGAAACATGAAAGACTGGGTGGATAGCTGAGAACATCGGAGGCAAAGCTAACTTATAAGAAACCTCTCAAATTTTTTGTAGGATCTCAGAAGGCCCAATATACCTGGGGCTAAGCTTGCCCTGCCTCCCAAATCTCGTCACGCCCATCATGGGTGAAACACGGAGGAAAAATCTATCACCAACTGAAAACCTTAATGGCTGCCGCCTACGATCACCATAACTCCCGTGCCTACTCTGAACTGTCCAAAGTTTGTCCTGAATTACCCTCACCTGCTCCAAAGCGTCCTGAATCAAGTTTGTGCCACGCGGTCTAGGCTCTATAAACTCAAACCAACCAATCAGAGAGTGACAATGCCTACCATATAAGGCCTTAAATGGGGCCATCCTAATGCTAGAATAAAAGCTATTGTTGTACGCAAACTCCACTGAAAGCATGAAATGGTCCAACTGACCTCCAATCTAAGAAAACACAACCCTATAACATGTCCTCAAGACCTGAATAGTATGCTCTAACTAACAATCAGTCTGCGGGTGAAAGGCTATTCTAAGATCAACGCAGGTGCCTAACTCATCCTGTAAAGTCCTCCAAAAGCTTATAGTAATCCGGGCACCCCGATCTGATATAATGGAGACATGATTACAATGAAGATGAACCACCTTACAAATGTAGATACGGGCTAACCTTTTAGCTCTAATACAGACTGAATATGAAGGAAGTGTGTTGATTCGGTCAATCGATAAACGATGACCAAAATGCTATCAATAACTTTAGAAGTTTAACGGAAACTTGCCACAAAGTCCATGGTTATGCGATTCCACTTACACTCCAAAATGGGTTAATCTCAAGTGCTCAACCTTCACCTGCTAACAACTCCAGCAACAAGACACATAGTCTGCAATATCTCTCCTCATGCCGGCCCACCCGTAATGCTGCCTCAAGTCACGATACATCTTTGGGATGCTCGGATGAATAGAATATCTAGAATCATGGGCCTCTCAAAGTATCAACTTAATCAAACCCCAACTCTTGGGACACAAATACGACTTATAAACCTCAAAACCACATATGATTCTAATGTAACCTAACAGTATCACCCGCTAGCACTCGATCTCAAAGTGCCACCAAGGCCTCATCCTCAAATTGACGGCTTCAGATCTAATCAAGAAGAAAAGAATGAGCTTTCACATAAGCTAGAACATGCCTAGAATCTGAAACATCCAACCACACCATCTGGTTAGCTAATGACTGAATTCCCAAGCTAAAGGTCACTCCAAAGTGGATAAGAATGCTAGACTACTCATATTCGCCGCCTTTCGACTCAAGGCGTCTTCACCACATTCGCCTTTCCTAGATGGTAGAGAACAGAGAGATCATAGTCCTTCAGAATCTCCATCTGGTGACGCTGTCACGAATTAATATCCCTCTGGCTCATGATGTACTGAAGACTCCTATGATCAATGTAGATCTCACAACAGACACAACACAATAGTGCCTCTAGATATTAAGGGCAAAAACTATGACCACCAACTTTAAGCCACGAGTGGGGTAGTTACGCTCATGTAGCCTAAGTTACATCGATGCACAGGCAATATCCCGACTATGCTGTATCAATACACAACCTAAACAAATGCCGCATGGGTCACAATAGACTGTGAAGCCCTTTCTCTCAACTAGAAGAGTCAACATTGGAGTAATAGTCAGCAAATCCTTGAGCTTCTGAAATCTCAACTCACACTCTAAGACCACTCAAAAGCAACATCAAGGCGGGTCAAACGGGTCAAAGGTGTTGCAATAATAAAGAAGTCCTTAACAAACCGTTTGTAGTAGCCTACTAAACCGACAAATCTCCAAACCTCAGTAATTGAAGTGGGCCTAGCCCAATCTCAAATAGCCTAAATCTTCGCCAGATATTCTATGATACTATCCTTGGACACCACGTGCCCCAAGAATGCTATAGACTCAAGCCAAACCTCACACTTTGAGAACTTGGCATAAAGCCGCTGATTTCTCATGGTTTGGAGCATAATCCTCAAATTCTTCTCATGCTCACTCCTGCTCCGCGAGCATACATAATATCATATATGAAAACAATAATGATCAAGATATGTCCTAAACATCTGCATCATCAACTCCATGTAGGCGGCAGGGGCATTAGTCAACCCAAAAGACATCACTAGGAACTCATAATGGCTATATCGAGTCCTATATGAATTCTTAGGGATGTACGCTGCCCTAATCCTCTACAGATTGTAACCTTAACTCAAATCAATCTTCAAAAACACTGCGAAACCCTGAAGCTAGTCAAATACAACATCAATCCTAAGCATGGGGTAATCAATTTTCACCGTTACCTTATTCAACTACCTATAATCAATACACATGCGCATCGAACCGTCCTTCTTCTTCACAAACAGAATGGGAGCGCCCAAAGAGACACACTAGGCCTGATGAACCCCTTATCCAAGAGGTCCTGAAGTTTAATACTGAGCTCCTTGAGCTCTGCAAAGGCCATCCGATAGGGCAGAACAAAAATAGTCCGAGTACCCTACTTAAACTAGATAGAAGAGTCAATATCACGCTTTGGGGGTAGGCATGCTAGATCGGTAAGAAACATATAAAATTGGAATAGACTCAAGTAGAGGAACATGCTAACTCACATCCCGCACATATGCCTAATAACATGAACACACGCTAGCCACTAGCCTTCAAACTTGGACAAAAGAAATCAATTCAACCGATGTGCTGCTAGTGGAGCTCTGCCACACCAATGGGGGTACACTAGACATGGCTAAGGTAACAATCTTAAAGAAACAATATAAAACCGCACGGTAGGGAGATAACCAATCCGTGCACAAAATAACTTCAAAATCAAGCATAACTAGCAATATAAGGTCAGCCCGGGTGTCACATCCCTAGATAGTAACTAAACATGATACAAAAACCTGATCCACTACTAAAGACTCAATCACGGGGGTCCACACACATAATAGCGCTGCCATAGTCTCATAACTCATACCTATAAAAGTAGCGTAATACATAGACACATAGGAATATGTGGAACCAGGGTCAAATAAAGTTGAGGTGGGCAAATGGCATAATAGACTCGTACTTGTAATCACATTGTCTGATGCCCCAGCATCCACCGTCCCTAGAGCTGTATAAAAATGGCCTTGTTTGCCTCTACCCTAGCCATCAATTCTACAACCTTACCTGCCTTCCCATGGACCACCCCGAATACCCTGCTATCCACCGCAACAGTCCTGGCACTGACCTCGACCTCTACTAGGAGGTGTAGCTAGTGCAACTGGTAGAGATGGATGTGGATCTAGAGCGATATGTCTATGCAAAGGGCAATCTATGGCACAGTGAACTAACTAACCACAATCAAAACAACCCGAAGATGATATGTCTGAAGAGGAATGCCATTTTGATAAATGTCTCAAATACACCTCATCCAATTCTAGGTGTAGACAATCGTTATCTAGTATAAAACCCAACAAAGAGTTGGGGTTGAACCCACAGGGAGCGGCACAAGTTTTTATTCAATTATAAAGTTATAAATGCAATTAAATTGGTTGTAAGAGTGAAAATTATCAATAACACTTAAATAAATTGAGGAGGTGACATGAATGTCAATTGGGGGAAAAGATTTTCACTTAGCAACTAAAGCAATCACAAACCACAAAGGAGAAACAAGTAATTAAGAGATACTCGCGGGTATGATCGACTAACTATAACTTTTGCTAAATGGGTGCTTGGTAATTACTAACGATTTCTAAATCTTAGTAGGTAGGCTGGACTTTAGATGCAATAGCTTTCTCTTAAACAACAATTACGATTCAGGTGAGTTCTCTCGAACCTCAACAAGCTTCTCATGATAAACAACCTAAAACCTCATGTCACCTACTCTCTCGAGCTAGATAGGTAGCATTGAGCTTAGAATCCACTCTCTTGAGCTGAACCCACAACAACCCAATGACTACAAATGCTAATTTATAGCCTTGGTTTCACACCTCTCTTTCAAGCAAGCATAAAACACTAACAATTTTGAAGTGCACACTCTAATATATCAAATTGACAATAGCTACAAATCAAACCCACTTCAAAATAACATTAAGATTAATAATCCCTAACACCCATCAGCTAAATGAGACAATTAGTCACATAGTCACACCCTCAAGTATGGGGTTTTTAGCTAGTCATCATAAAAAGTAAGAATTCGATACCTATTACATTTTCCATGGCTAGGTATTGATCTCCAAATCATAAAATGATTCAAATGAGCTTTAATTACAAAACCCAATTTGAAATTTACTTGAAATCTACTTGAAAGCTTCAAAACTCAACAAGAACAATGTTTTTCGTTCTGGGTAAGACTTTCCAATGTTTTTTGATACCTTTTTTACCTTCAAAAATCAATTTATACTGATTCAGAAGTTGTCCTTTTTGGGAAAAATCGGTAAGGAAAGTCCGGCTTCGCCGAATGGTTGGCGATTCACCAATCACCTTTGTCCATCTCCTTCTTATTTTGAGTCTTCATCTGGTATGCGCTGTAACTTTAAGTGGTCTATGTCGGGGTCGCCGATGGATTCGGCGATGAGCCCTTTCCTCCTTTGGATCGCCAATTTTCTTGTACCTTCATTGAAAATCCTGTAACTTTGGGCGATCAAAGTTGCCCTCACAGAGTCATTCAGCGATTCACCGACTACCCATTCTTGTTGCCAAGTTGGTTCTTTCCTAGGGCTGGCATGCTGGAACTTTGGGCGGGCTAAAGAGCCACTCGGCGGTTCACCGATTGACCTTGGCGATCACCAGGATTGCTTTTCTGAACTTCTTTAACTTATTTGCTACTTTTTGCAGGTAGTTTCCTTGCCTTGCTCTTTCGCCTACATATCTACAAGTCAATGCTTTAACATCAGTTTATAGCATAATTTAGGCATTTGTGGACACTAAAACCATCAAAACAAAGCCCTAAATGAGTCCAAATCTCGGACTCATCACTGGTCTTGGTGGTGGCTGAGCTGGTCGCGACCCCACTTATTGCTCTAGAACCTAGTCTACTGGAGGATATGATCTGGCTCCATACCCTGCTCTAAAACTACGGGTTGTGCTGCACCCCTTCTTGGCAAGTGAGGTTGGCCCCTACCCCGATCAGCCTCATGACGCATATGAGTCATCCTATGAAAAGAGTGAAACAAGTGAGATTTTGAGAAACCAACAACCCACAGGCTGCACGAAAGTGATACAAAAAGAGGAATTCCTTAGGATACTATGTAGCCTCCCAAAGATAGGACACAGATGTCTCCACACCAATCTGTAAGAGTCAACTAGGTATTAGCTCTATACAAGTAAGACCAATGAACTTAGGCTTTGATACCAACTTGTCACAACCCGACTCCCTGAGTTGTGATGGCACCTACTAAAACCCACTAGTAGGTAAGCCAACTCTTACTCAGACCAACAAGCAGTGAGTACAAAGGTAGAACTAAACATAAAATAATACTATCAATAAGAAAAGAAAGAAATAGAAAGAAAACCCAAAACTATGTACAGAAGTCAAGAGTACAGAACTATCTAACAAGAAATATACAAGTCCCAAAAGTGGACCACGACAAGCTGCCTCAAAGGAAAAAGACAGGCTAACATATGTATAGAAAGAGACAGGTTGATCCAGGATGCCAAGTGCTCACCCTCGTCTCCAATATCCCCAAGCTACAAAAGATGGCATGAACAATCACCATTGATGGCTGGTACTAGGACCAGCATTATGGAAAGATGCAGAGTGTAACATAAGTACCAAAAAAGGTACTTAGTAGGCATCATAGGCCGACTGAGCAAGAAATGTAAATACAAATAGAAAAGATAGAATTTAGACACAAACACATGCCAAGTAGATATGAAAAGAATGCACACGATCATATCGAAAGTAAATCTAAATACAACAAAACTAAACCTAAGTTGACCCCATAAAAGCAGAAGGTACAATCGTGTGTAAGTTAAATAAAACCCAAATGAACCCCGTAAGCCCGACATGTACATATAATAAGTAAGTCCACAATGGAAGAGTAAACCAGATCCAAACTTAGGAACGTCAATCGGCTCCAAGCCCAAGTTACCAAGAACTAGTCAATTCCTAGCCCAACTAGTAAGAGTGATAATCAACTCAACCAGTCAAGTCCTAGCCAATCTAGCAAGAGTGACTAGATACAATCTAGTCAACCAGTCAACTCCTAGACCAACTAGAAAAAGTGACAATCAACTCAACCAGTCAATTCCCAACCCAGCTAGCAAGAGTGATTATATACCCAAGCTTCCCAGCAATACAATCTAATTCCACGGGCATCAACCACCCAGTTAGTAAGAGTGCCTCAGGGGTGTGTCAACTTTGTAGAGGATATCAGATATCCAGGCCACCCAGCTAGGCCGCCCACTCCTAGGGGTGTCAGTCGCCCAGCTTGCAAGAGTGCCCGAGGGCATATCGACTCCGAAGAGGATCTCAAGTAGGCTCCAAGCCACCATGGATCGACATACTCTACCGATGATATCAGAAATGACTCCAAGCTTGAAGTACTACAATCCCAAGAAAGTACATAATCTCTGCTACTGTATCAAAGTCGTAGAAGTAGGGAGATAAGGTAGAATGGCCAACAAGATGCGCAAAATCCTAAACTAAGGCTCGTACTATCATACCTAAGTCTGCTAGTCTAATCTACAATGACCTAGTCCATCCAAAATGATGTCAGAGACATACCATAGTCACATGGTGCTTGGGTCTAAGGCAATACTAGTCTATTGTAGATTAAGGCCAAAACATGCTCTAAAAACAAGTAACCAAACAAGTAAATACCATAGCATACTACAACACACATGTGACTCTTTACCAGGATGGTACTACCGTAGAAACAATATTAATCAACCTTAAATCATGGTTTCCAATAAGAAAAGAATAAATGACTAGGTACTCACCCCCAATTCACACTCATCATCATGAATTCACACATTCATGCTCAATCAGTTAGAAAGGAAGCTGTAACCTACCTATAGGCTGACGACGTGCGCTCCAAATCACAAGGCTGAAGCTTTTCCTTTCTGAACGGCTTATGATTGTTGCCACACTATCAAAAATAGATCAAAACATCAATACGGTCGTTTAGACACAAAAATCACGCAGAATGGAGACAAACCAATTTTAGAGTCAAATGGGAATCGTGGGATCCATGATGGAAATTCTAGAATTGACTACGTTAAAAGGTCTTAATCTATGCCTTGAACTTATGTCCTAAAATAGAACACAATTCAAGGCTAAAAAGTCAGCTAACACAACAAAACAATGAAAAATCAAATCAAAGAGAAGGGGAAACAACTTACTGGCCAAATTCACCTCAATCAGAGTGTCAGAGACACAATCCAACACCACCACCACCTTTCCCCAATAATTATTAGGATGTGGAACTTTGAATCACCGAAATCAAGGATAAAACAATGGAGAAATTGCGAAAATGCTAACTGAGCCAAGGCTTCCTTCGCGACAAACTTTAAATAGGCCAGACAACTGAACGATGCGAACGCTGCATGGCCTGTAACATCCCAAAAACTAGTAAGTTGAACTAGAGAGTTATAGAGTCTTTCATAAGAGGTTTGGAGTGTGGTATGATGATTAAAAGTTGTAAAAATGATTCCCGTACTTACAATAGAGGTTTAAGGGTTAAGGCGTCAAGGTATGACCCCCCAAGGACCACCCAAGGGGTCCTTGAGGAGGAACCTTGGGACAACCCAAAAGTTGTCAAAAATAACTTGGTTTATGGATGGGAACTCATGAGCCGTAGATGGACCCATTCCCCATATGTGGGGGTCGTGGGTCGAGGCTTGACCTCACCTGATGTCCCTAGTTCCAATAAGGAACCACGAGTCAACATAATGGCCCATCAACCCACCCACGGTACGTGGGTGGGGGTTCTGTAGGTCCTTTTACTTTTCAGCTTTTAGTTTTTAAGTTGGAACTTAGGGAGTTAATTAGTAATTAATTTGGGGTTAAGGGAGGTCTGTTAGTTAGTTATTTAGCCACCTATAAATACCTAATAATACCCTAAATAAGTAATTAACTCATTCATCTAAAGAACCCACTTCCTCTCAAATATTTCTCTCTAGAAGCAAAGAAGAAGAAGAAGAGGGGCAGCAACCTAGGTCGAAATTCACCATTGAAGCAAGCTTTATTTAGGGCTTTGAGTTGAGGTATGCTTAGATTATTTATCTATGGGTTATTTCACCCATAGAGTCCCCTAGGTTTCCCCTAATTTGTGAAGAAGAACCCTAATCTAAGCTAGGGTTACTTCCAATGTGTGGGTTTTAGATGGGTATGATTCCAATTGGTTAGATAATACTTATATATGATTAATTTAGTGTTGATTCATGATGTTATGATGAATTTATGTGAATTCCATGGTTAACCCTAGAAATCAAAGTATGTGGGTTTATGCCTTGTGAACAGAAATTGATTGATTCTTGATAGATCTTCTAGTATTGTTATCATGTATAGAACTTATTCAAGTATTGGAATATGAAAGACTGAATTGATACTAAATTTATTAATGTATGATAGATCATGAATTGTAATGACTGAATTTGTGACTTTATGATGAATTATGCTTAGAATTGCCTAGGACTAAGGTTTGTGACTAATATGTCTTGTAATCTAGTCTAGTATGATGATTGTGGAGTAAAGATTGAAATTAGGACTTGAATTCATAATGTTGATCACTAGGGCTTATAGAATAAGTCTAATATGATATGTAGCTTGCATATAAATGATACACTAGAGGTTAGAGTTGTTGTGGAAGGCTTTTACCAACATGACCCATTTTGTACTATGTGAATGCTTGTATGGAGAATGTGAAAGGTCTTCTCACGTAGTATGGTTCTATATTGAAGGGTTAATCACCTAAAATGAATCAAAGCATGTTAGAATAGAATAGCTTGAAGTTGTGACATATGATCCCTTCATGTATAACTTATTTAGGTAGCATGAGTTAGTAGTTCTCATGGTAGCTTGATATTGAGAAATTTTACTCTCCTAAGGTTAGCTTGAATTAGCATTGGTAGGATGCTCTACATGGTAGCTTGAAATTGGCATTTGTGGGAGGCTTTTCATGGCAGCTTGCATTAGTGTAGGCATGGTAGCCTAGGATTGCGGACCTATACTTTCCTAAGGATAGCTTGAACTAGCAATGTTAGAATGCCTTCATGGTAGCATGACTTGGTTAGGCCAAGACCGTTTCATGGTAGCTTAGGATTGATGATTCATATTCTCATAAGGATAGCCTAGGGTTGAGGATTCATATTCCCCTATGGGTAGCATGCATCCAATTGAATTTTTTCAAGGTAGCTTGGTTGGACTACTTGTATTCTTCCATGTATAGCTTGGTTTACATGTTAATGTGTTTTCCATCGTAGTTAGGTCTAGCCTAGTAGTGTGCTATTCTTTGATATTCTAGAATGATAAATAGCAAGCATTTAGTAAGCTAGCCTAAATAAGTACTTAGTGTGAGTGGTAGTACGGGATTCCATTCATACATGGCACAAGTACGACTTGAAGCTACTTATGAAGTGTTCTCTTATGTGATATATGCTTAGCTTGGATTGTTGCTATAGTTGCCTTCCATGATATGATTGAGTTAAGATGATAGTTCCTTGTAAATATTAAGTATGCCCAGAATGACACCTATGAGTAGTAAGCATGAATAAAGTGATTTCAAAGATATGCTTAGTGTGAGTGGTATTATGGGATGCCATTCATGCATTGCACAAGTGTGTCTTGAGGTTACTTAGGAGTATAGTGCTCTTATGACATGAAAACCTAAGTCTTGACTATGAATGTGGACTATGCCCAAGAATGAGCAAAAAGAGGTACTTAGCGTGGATAGTATTATGGGATGCTATTCTTGCTTTGCACAAGTATTCTTGGAGTTGTCTTGTGAAGTATTTATCTTGAAATATGAAAGACTAAAGATTGAAGTATGTATTTATGAAAGTCTAAGTAAAGATTATTCCATGAATATGATTTTGCTCCTATGCTCATTAACTATGTCTTATGTTGACTTGGGATGATTTGATGCTTATGTAAGAGATTATGCTATGATTATGTTATTGTCTCTTATGCTTATGTCTTACGTTGACTAACCATTTTGAGATGCTCTTATGATGGTGTGCTAGCGTTCATATTTGGTACATTTTGTACTAACACATACTTTGCATACATTCTAATCAAATGTAGGGTTTCGGAGATTGAGTTCCTTTGAAGGCTACGTTGCAAGAGGTAAGAAGATTTGAAGAATTGGTGAGTCCTCATGGCTTCGAGCCCATATTTCCTTTATGTCATTTATTTATTCTTTAGAAATTGTATGGGCTGCGTCCCAAGTCTTTTATTCAAGAGTTTAATAGATGGTTTGAGACAAAGGTTTATTAAAGACTTCCGTTTGCTTATGAAAATGTTTTCGACTGTATGGTTTTAAAGGAGTTTTAAATTTTCCATACTTTTGTACTATCTTATGTTATGATTATGCTTAGGGCGTGTATGAGACCTCTTCGGGGTCAAGTACGCCATGTTACGTCTTGGGGGTACCCCTGGGTCTTGATAAATTTGGTAATCAGAGCACAAGGTTTAGAATGGTTCTAGGATTGTCTCAAACCACGTCTAGTAGGGTCTTGTTCATAAATGTGAAGCACGCCACTTTTATGAATATGAGGCTATTGGATGTTTAAGAAATCTCACTTCTTCATTCTCTTAGTCATGCCATAGATTTTGGCTTTACTAGGCCCTTCTTCTAATCCGTGCCCTATGGTTTTTCAGGGTATGGCTGATACAAGGGCTAATGCTAGGAGCGATGATTAATACAATGGAGAACAAGTAGTTCCTACCCAAGTTCCAAACTAAGTTCCTCCTCAAGCTCCAAATGACCTTCCGATTGAGAATGTCACTCTTGCGGAGTTTAGGGGGTCTATGCAATTGTTGGCTCAAGCCTTGACGACGCAAGCCAATAGAGAAGTGGTGGATCCGGCAAAACCAATAAGGGGGATCGGTGCTTCTAGGGTAAGGGAGTGTTTGAGGATGAACCCTCCGGAGTTCAGTGGCTCCAAGGTGGAAGAGGATCCAAATGGGTTCATAAAAGAGGTTTATAAGACACTTGCTATCATGGGGGTAACTTCAATAGAGAAAGTGGAGCTAGCCACTTATCAATTAAAAGATGTTGCCCAAATATGGTATGAGAAATGGGAAGATGCTAGGCCGGTAGAAGTAGGCCCAATAGAGTGGGAAGTGTTCAAACTAGCCTTTCTTGATAGGTTCTTTCCTCGGGAGTTGAGGGAGGCTAAGATGGAAGAGTTCATCTATCTTAAGGAGTGTTCCTTGAAATTTACTCTTTTGTCTAAGTATGCTCCATCCATAGTGTTAAATCTGAAGGATAAGATGAATAGGTTTTTCTTGGGTATGTCTGACATGGTAGCCAAAGAATGTTGTACGACAATGCTTGTTGATAATATGGATATCTCACGCCTCATTATTCATGCCGAACAAATGGACGAAGAAAAACTCAAGGAAGAAAAATCTAGGGAGAAAAAGAAGTCTAGGATGGATGGTGATAAGTCCTTTCATGATGGGTCTGATGGACATGGTTGCTGTAGAAATCGACAAAAGTTTTCCAGACAAGGCTTTTTTAATGCTCCTAAGCATAAGTATGAAATGGTGTCTACCTCTAGGCCACAAGGGATAAGTAATGAGTCCCTATGGACCACTTGTTCTAGGTGTGGTAAATGACATGAGGGTAGGTGTTTGGCCGGTAGAGAAGGTTGCTTTAGTTGTGGTGAGAGTGGCCACATGAATAAAGATTGCCCAAAGGCAAAGTCTACAAGAAGAGAGGGTAAGCAAGTTTCCACTAGTAGTGAGAATGTGGAACCTCCAAAGATGAATAGATTTTATGATCTCCAATCTAGAGAAGATCAAGAGTGATCTCCTCATGTCCCTTCAGGTATGTGTTTTATGCTTTAGTGAATTTCCGGATTACTTGTCTTTTGTGACTTATTATGTTGGACTTGAAGTTGTATCTAGTATGAATGATGTTCAGAAGAGCCTGTGTAGGCTTACTCGCAAGGGGGAGATAGTGTTCCTATTTAATAAGGTCATTATGTGATTTTTTGTTGCCATGATTTCCTTATATGCAAGTTCATTAAAATGCTCAGGTCTTGTTAGAAATGGCTTATATTCATTGTTTCCTCATGTTGTAGTGCATTGAGTAGAGTTTCATATAGACTTCATGAGATGATTATATGAGCATGCCTTAGTTTGGAGTTGAAAGATTCCTCCTTGAATAAATGACTTTTGTGAATAAATTGCATTTTAGGCTTCATGAATATGTGCTGAGCATGTTTTAGCTAGGAGATGTTAGATCCTCCTTGAAAATGAGTAGATATGAAAATGTCATGCATTTTGGGTTGGTAGAAGTAGTTCCTACTCCCTTGTGTTGCATCGAATGTGCTTAGCTTGGAATTGAAGTTTTCTTCCTTTGTGGTGTGCATTTAGATGTAGTGCATGCATAATGGGCTGTTAGCTTAGAGTTGTGACTTTAAGAAGTGTTTAGAATCGTCATTCAAGGATGAATGAACCCAAGGGGGAGATAATATAACACCCCGGAAACTAGTTAGTTGAACTAGAGAGTTCTAGAGCCTTTCGTAAGAGGTTTGGAGTGTGGTATAGGATTAAAAGTTGTAAAAACGATTCCCTTACATAGAATAGGGGTTTAAGGGTTAGGGCGTCAAGGTACGATCCCCCAAGGACCACCCAAGGGGTCCTTGAGGAGGACCCTTGGGACAACCCAAAAGCTGTCAAAAATAGCATGGTCCACGGATGGGCACCCACAAGTCGTGAGTGGATGCACACCCTGTAGGTAGGGGTTGTGGGTCGAGGCTTGACCTCACCTGATCTCCCCAGTTCCATTAAGGAACCACGAGTCAAGAGAACGGCCCGTTAATCCACCCACGGTTCATGCGTGGGGGTTCCGTAGGTCCTTTTAGTTTTTTATGTTGGGACATAGGGAGTTAATTAGTAATTAATTAGGGGTTAAGGGAGGTCGGTTAGTTAGTTATTTTACCATCTATAAATACCTAATAAAACCCTAAACTAAGTCATTAACTCATTCATCTATAGAACCCACTTCCTCTCATATATTTTTCTCTCTAGAAGCAAAGAGGAATAGGGGCAGCAACCTAGGTCAAAATTCACCATTGAAGCAGGATTTCTTTAGGGCTTTGAGTTGAGGTATGTTTAGCTTATTCATCTATGGGTTCTTCCACCCATAGAGTCCCCTAGGTTTCCCTTAATTTATGAAGAAGAACCCCAATCTAAGCTAGGGTTACTTGCATTGTGTGGTTTTAGATGAGTATGATTACAATTGGTTAGATAATACTTATATATGATTAATTTAGGGTTGATTCATGGTGTTATGATGAATTTATGTAAATTCTATGGTTAACCCTAGAAATCAAAGTATGAGGGTTTATGCCTTGTGAAGAGAAATTGATGATTCTTGATAGATCTTCTAGAATTGTTATCATGTATAGAACTTAATCAAGTATTGGAATATGAAAACATGAATTGATACTAGATTTATGAATGTGTGATAGATCATGAATTGTAATGATTGAATTTGGGACTTTATGATGAATTATGCTTAGAATTGCCTAGGACTAAGGCTTGTGACTAATATGTCTTGTGATCTAGTCTAGTATGATGATTGTAGATTAAAGCTTGAAAGTAGTAGTTGAAGTCATAATGTTGATCACTAGGGCTAATAGAATAACTCTAATATGATGAGTATCTTGCGTATAAATGATACACTAGAAGTTAGAGTTGTTATGGAAGGCTTTTACCAACATGACCCATTTTGTACTATGTGAATGCTTGTATGTTGAATGTGAAAGGTCTTCTCACATAGTATGGTTCTAGATTGAAGGGTTAATCACCTAAAATGAAACAAAGCATGTTAGAATAAAATATCTTGAAGCTGTAACATATGATCCCTTCATGTATAGCTTGTTTAGATAGCATGAATTAGTAGTTCTCTTGGTAGCTTGGGATTGAGGAATTTTACTCTCCTAAGGTTAGCTTGAATTAACATTGGTAGGATGCTCTTCATGGTAGCTTGAATTAGCATCTGTGGGATGCTTTTCACGGTAGCTTGCATTAGTGTAGGCATGGTAGTCTAGGATTGAGGACCTATACTCTCCTAATTTTAGCTTGAACTAGCATTGTTAGAATGCCTTCATGGTAGCATGACTTGGTTAGGCCAAAACCATTTCATGGTAGCTTAGGATTGAGGATTCATACTCTCCCAAGGGTAGAATGCATCCTATTGAATGCTTGCATGGTAGCTAGATTGGAATACTTGTATTCTTCCTTGTATACCTTGGTTTACGTGGTAGTGTGTTTTCCATTGTAGTTAGGTCGAGCCTAGTAGTGTGCTATTCTTTGATAGTCTAGAATGATAAATAGTAAGCATTGAGTAAGCTAGCCTAAAGAAGTACTTAGTGTGAGTGGTAGTATGAGAAAGTGGAGCTAGCCGCTTATCAATTAAAAGATGTTGCCCAAATATGGTATGAGCAATGGAAAGATGCTAGGCCGGTAGAAGCGGGCCCAATAGAGTGGGAAGTGTTCAAACTAGCCTTTCTTGATAGGTTCTTTCCTCGAGAGTTGAGGGAGGCTAAGATGGAAGAGTTCATCAATCTTAAGCAAGGTAACATAAGTGTCAAGGAGTATGCCTTGAAATTTATTCTTTTGTCTAAGTATGCTCCATCCATAGTGTCAAATACGAGGGATAAGATGAATAGGTTTTTGTCGGGTGTGTCTGACATAGTAGCCAAAGAATGTCGTACGGCAATGCTTGTTGATAATATGGATATCTCACGCCTCATGATTCATGCCGAACAAATGGAAAAAGATAAACTCAAGGAAGAAAAATCTAGGGAGAAAAATAGGTTAGGATGGATGGTGATAAGTCCTTTCATGATGGATCCGATGGACATGGTCGCTTTAGAAATCGACAAAAGCTTCCCGGACAAGGCTTTTCTAATGCTCCTAAGCATAAGGATGAAATGGTGTTTACCCCTAGGCCACAACAGATAAATAATGAGTCCCTATGGCCCACTTGTTCTAGGTGTGGTAAGAGGCATGAAGGTAGGTGTTTGGCTGGTAGAGAAGGTTGCTTTAGTTGTGGTGAGAGTGGCAACATGAAGAAAGATTGCCCAAAGGCAAAGGCTATAAGAAGAGAGGGTAAGCAAGTTGCCACTAGTAGTGAGGATGTGGAGCCTCAGAAGAAGAATAGATTTTATGCTCTCCAATCTAGAGAAGATCGAGAGTGATCTCCTCATGTCCCTTCCGATATGTGTTTTATGCTTTAGTGAATTTTTGGATTTCTTGTGTTTTGTGACTTATTATGTTGGAATTGAAGTTGTCTCTAGTATGAATGTTGTTTAGAAGAGCTTGTGTAGGATTACTCCCAAGGGGGAGATAGTGTGCCTATTTAATAAGGTCATTATGTGATTTTTTGTTGCCATTATTTCCTTATATGCATGTTTATGAAAATGCTTAGGTCTTGTTAGAAATGGCTTATATGCATTGTTTCCTCATGTTGTAGTGCATTGAGTAGAGTTGCATATAGACTTTATGAGATGATTATCTAAGCATGCCTTAGTTTGGAGTTGAAAGATTCCTCCTTGAATAAATGACTTTTGTGAGTAAATTGCATTTTAGGCTCCATGAATGTGTGTTGAGCATGTTTTAGCTAGGCGATGTTGGTTCCTCCTTTAAAATGAGTAGATATGAAAATTTCATGCATATTGGGTTGGTAGAAGTAGTTCCTACTCCCTTGTGTTGCATCGAATGTGCTTAGCTTGGAATTGAAGTTTTCTTCCCTGGTGTTGTGCATTTAGATGTATTGCATGAATAATGGTTTGTTAGCTTAGAGTTCTGACTTTAAGAAGTGTTTAGAATCGTTATTCAAGGATGAATGATCCCAAGGGGGAGATAATATTTCACCCCGAAAACTAGTAAGTTGAACTAGAGAGTTCTAGAACCTTTCGTAAGAGGTTTGGAGTGTGGTATGAGGATTAAAAGTTGTAAAAATGATTCCCGTACTTAGAATAGGTGCTTAAGGGTTAGGGCATCAAGGTACGAGCCCCCAAGGACCACCCAAGGGGTCCTTGAGGAGGACCCTTGGGACTGCCCAAAAGCTGTCAAAAACAGCTTGGTCCACGGATGGGCACCCACAAGCCGTGGGTGGACCCACACCCCATTGGTGGGGGTCGTGGGTCAAGGATTGACCTCCCCTGTTCTCCCTAGTTCCAGTAAGGAACCACGAGTCAACAGAACGGCCCGTCAACCCACCCATGGTTCGTGGGTTGGGGTTCCGCAGGTCCTTTCAGTTTTTAGCTTTTAGTTTTTAAGTTGGAACTTAAGGAGTTAATTAGTAATTAATTAGGGGTTAAGGGAGGTTGGTTAGCTATTTATTTATCCACCTATAAATACCTAATAAGACCCTCAACTAAGTCATTAGCTCATTCATCTAAAGAACCCACTTCCTCTCAAATATTTCTCTCTCTAGAAGCAAAGAAGAAGAAGAAGAAGAAGAAGAGCACGTACCTAGGTCGAAATTCACCACTGAAGAAAGATTTATTTAGGGCTTTGAGTTGAGGTATGTTTAGCTTATTCATATATAGGTTCTTCCACCCATAGAGTTCCCTAGGTTTCCCTTAATATTTGAAGAAGAACCCCAATCTAAGCTAGGGTTACTTCCAATGTGTGGGTTTTAGATGGGTATGATTCCAATTGGTTGGATAATACTTATATATGATTAATTTAGCTTTGATTAATGATATTATGATATGTGAATTCCATGGTTAACCCTAGAAATCAAAGTATGTGGGTTTATGCCTTGTGAAGAGAAATTGATGATTCTTGATAGATCTTCTAGAATTGTTATCATGTATAGAACTTAATCAAGTACTGGAATAGGAAAGCATGAATTGATAATAAATTTATGAATGTATGATAGATCATGAATTGTAATGATTGAATTTGTGACTTTATGAGGAATTATGCTTAGAATTGCCTAGGACTAGGCTTGTGACTTATATGTCTTGTGATCTAGTCTAGTATGATGATTGTAGAGTAAAGCTTGAAAGTAGGACTTAAAGTCATAATGTTGATCACTAGGGCTTATAGAATAAGTCTAATATGATGAGTATCTTGCGTATAAATGATACACTAGAGGTTAGAGTTGTTGCGGAAGGCTTTTACCCACATGACCTATTTTGTACTATGTGAATGCTTGTATGTAGAATGTGAAAGGTCTTCTCACATAGTATGGTTCTAGATTGAAGGGTTAATCACCTAAAATAAATCAAAACATGTTATAATAGAATATCTTGAAGTTGTGACATATGATCCCTTCATGTATAGCTTGTTTAGGTAGCATGAGTTAGTAATTCTCATGGTAGGTTGGGATTGAGGAATTTTACTCTCCTAAGGTTAGCTTGAATTAGCATTGGTAGGATGCTCTTCATGGTAGCTTGAATTAGCATTTGTGGGATGCTTTTCATGGAAACTTGCATTAGTGTAGGCATGGTAGCCTAGGATTGAGGACCTATACTCTCCTATAGGTAGCTTAAACTAGCATTGTTAGAATGCCTTCATAGTAGCATGACTTGGTTAGGCTAAGACCATTTCATGGTAGCTTTGGATTCAGGATTCATACTCTCCTAAGGATAGCCTAGGGCTGAGGATTCATACTCCCCTAAGGGTAGCATGCATCCTATTGAATGTTTGCATGGTTGCTAGGTTGGATTACTTGTATTCTTCCATGTATAGCTTGGTTTACATGTTAGTGTGTTTTCCATGGTAGTTAGGTCTATCCTTGTAGTGTGCTATTATTTGATAGTCTAGAATGATAAATAGTAAGCATTGAGTAAGCTAGCCTAAAGAAGTACTTAATGTGAGTGGTATTATGGGAGGCCATTCATACATGGCACAGGTACGACTTGAAGCTACTTATGAAGTGTTCTCTTATGTGATGTATGCTTATCTTAGATTGTTGCTATAGTTGCCTTCCATGATCTGATTGACTTAAGATGATAGTTCCTTGTCAATATGAAGTAGGTGTAGAATGACACCTATGAGTAGTAAGCATGAATAGAGTGACTTCAAAGATATGCTTAGTGGGAGTAGTATTATGGGATGCCATTCATGCATTTCATAAGTATGTCTTGAGGTTACTTAGGAGTATAGTGCTCTTATGACATGAAAACCTAAGTCTTGACTATGAATGTGGACTATGCCCAAGAATGAGCAAAAAGAGGTACTTAGCTTGGATAGTATTATGGGATGCTATTCTTGCTTTGCACAAGTATGCTTGGAGGTGGCTTGTGAAGTAGTTCTCTTGTAATATGAAAGACTAAAGGTTGAAGTATGTAATTATTAAAGTCTAAGTAAAGACTGCCATGAATATGATTTAGCTCTTATGCTCATTAACTATGTCTTATGTTGACTTGTGATGATACGATTCTTATGTTGGAGATTATGCTATGATTATGTTATTGTCTCTTATGCTTATGTCATATGTTGACTAACCATTTTGAGACGCTCTTATGATGTTGTGCTAGATTTCATACTTGGTATATTTTGTACTAACTCATACTTTGCTTACATTCTAATCAAATGTAGGGTTTCAGAGATTGAGTTCCTTTGAAGGCTAGGTTCCAAGAGGCAAGAAGAGTTGAAGAATTGGTGAGTCCCCATAGCTTCGAGGACAAACCAATATTTCCTTTATGTCATTTCTTTATGTTTTAGAAATTGTATGGGCTGCGTCCCAAGTCTTTTATTCAAGAGTTTAATAGATGGTTTTGAGACAAAGGTTTAGTAAAGACTTTCGTTTGCTTATGAAAATGTTTTCGATTGTATGGTTTTAAAGAAGTTTTAAATTTTCCATACTTTTCTACTATCTTATGTTATGATTATGTTAAGGGCTTGTATGAGACCCATATGGGGTCAAGTACACCATGTTACATCTAGGGGGTACCCCTGGGTCGTGACATGGCCACACATGCCAACTGCCATCTGTTAATGCGGAGCCTGTGTGTGAATGCACTTGCCAGAGTGCCTCCCATCTGTGAATGCAGGCACGCCTCATGTGATAGTTCAAGATCTAAGGCCCCAAAACTTTGACGGGGTGCCCTATACTCGTCTGAGACCCCATGCACGAAAACAAACTATGCTATCCCATTAGAATTATCATTCTTGACTCAATGGAACCATAAAAACATGCATTCAAGGTCGTCTTGATGAAAACTAGGTCCCACACCCAATTATTATTTTAAGCTAAATTCCACAAAGGTTTTCGAAATTAGCCCGGAAGCTTATAGACCTAAATGAAGGGTCCTACTACACCAAACTCAACATTCTGGAGCAAATCGTCCTGATGGAATTCTCATCCAAGCTCGTTTACTCCAAATATTGACTAAAGTCAAACTTAGGCTTCAACTTGAAAGTCAAAATACATGATCGCACAATCTCACATTGAAAGCCTCGAGAGGAGCCAATTATGCTATTAACCTAAAATGACCCTTGTGGAGTTGATAAAATAGTGAGAATTTAATTCTAAGGTCATCTTCCTGAACTTATGATAAAAATGACCGTTCAAGGTTCAAAAGCTTCAAAACACTAAAACTCACATAAGAACCAAACGAACGACCAGGTGACCAAACTGACAATCCCAACAAGTCTTAAATTACTTGGGGTCACTACAGGAAAGCTCTTAATGATGAACATTAGACATAAACATAGAAATAAATTGAAGGTCATTACATGCATATTTTATGAAGTTGATGATTTATGACTACATTATGCTTATATAGAATGTATCAATGATTTGTGAAAGTCTTTCTCACGTTTGAATGGAATTATGATTTAGATGTTTAGGAAGGTAAGTGTATTAATATGAATTCATGGTTTGAAAAGAGTTACTTTAAATATGAACTTATTATTGGATTGGTAGTCTTTAATTGTTGCCTTTCCAAGTATTTTGATATGATTATCATTATGTCTTTTTTGTTGGTATTTACTTAGCACCAAGAGGATTTTGGAATGGAGGCCTTACCGTTAGAAGAGGTTTAGTCTTTGGTAGCAGTTCTATTTTCCCAAACTACGTGCCCTAGTAGGATTGTCTTAAATGAACTAGCTAGTGGATCCACTTTAGCAATGATGAATGATACAAAGTTCTACCTTTACAAGTACACTCTCTCTTTTCGGTGTGAGGGTTACACATATTCCATGTTATAGCTCATATGGTCTTATTGTTCATTAACGGTAAATATCCCACAAATGAACTATGTTTTCTCCTAAAGTCTTTTCAAAGATTTTTCTATGGGTTTCAATATACATTGACCTAGTTTATGATTTATAACTTCTCTTTAAAGGCTTTTACTATGTTTACTTGGTCATAAATATCATGTTTAAGTTCATCATATTATCATGCCTTCATTAGAATGTGTGTTCCTATACTTAGTACATTCAAAGTACTAATGCATATTGTGTCTATATTGTTCCATAATGTATAGTCCAATGCTTCTCCTCCCGCACGTGGCTAGACTGTGATTTCTTAGCAATTAGATTACTTGGATAGGTGAGTCCTTATAGTTCGAGGGCTAGACCATTGCCACTTCATTGCTTTCTTAATCTTTTAGTTTTAGATTTATGTTCGTGAAATAGGGGTTTTCCCTAGTCACATCTATGATAGTAGAGAGTTAAGGTAATCAACCTTAAAACTCATAAAAAACTAGGAATCATTCAATACGAGTCTATATGCATATAAAAAATAGTTTGGGTGTTAACTTAGAATTTTCTGGGGTGTTCCATGTTGATAGTTTCTTCTTGTAATTATTAGCTTATGGTTCAATAGATATTGTGATGTTTTTTGTTGAGTTTAATTGGGTTGGTCGTTACAATGTCCTTAACGCCTTATCGATTAATTATGGCTCGTTTTTGTAGCCTTGTTGATTTATGCATTGGTGGTTCAACATTATAGAAATACCTTGAGGCTTATATTTGAAAGGTATGTCAAGTATTTAATTTCTTTTTTGGTGTAATCTAATGGTGTAAGATTTTTAAGGTATGTATATTATAGTTATTTGACTTGTAGCCTTATTTTATTGAAATTGCTACGACACCATGATACATTGTCTATCTGGAGCACTCTATTCCTAACATAGTGACCTAGAAAAAATTGTTATGATTGTGTTTAGATCGCCTAGGATCACCTGCTATTGTTGTGATTTATTTACAAATTTTCTACCACCTATGATCTTTTTTTTTGGCACCAGTATGCACTGATAGTACATGATTTTTGAGCGTATAAGCTGATAGATATATCGAGCCTATAAGATAGATAAATTTTTCCTGGGTGCTAGGTAGCTACACCGAGCCTATGAGCCGAGCATACCATGCATGTGGCCCGGGCAGACTTAACCTACTTGTCGAGAAAATATTACCTACGGGAGAGTAAGTAGGTTGAACCTATGAGAAAACACTATATCACACAATGGATCCTAAAAGTTATATTAATTGACAATGCCAATATATTTAAAAAATTAAATTAAATTTATCATTGGGTCCAAGTAATAAGACCAATAGGGGTATTTAACATCTGTTTATGCTTGCTAGGGCTTATGGTGATTATGTGTTGTTTTTACCTACTCAGCTTATGAGGGATAGGCCATGTTATTATTGTTTTTTATTATTATTATTTAATAAACTTGGACCCTTGGTACGGTTTTATTGAGAGAATCTGATAGGCTTAAATTGAGTCCATGTAGCAACAGAACAAAAACAAATAAGAGCAAGACAACAAATCCAACCCATAAGTCGGGTTAAAAAAATACATTAAGAACCTTGATTATAGGGTTTCCTAATAAGTGCTAATACTCTTTTTTGTCTTCCAGTTTGTTATGTTATTATTTGCTACGTGCTTATTTGTTATTTTATTGTAGGAATGTAAGGTGTTGTACTTCTATTTCACTCTTACCCATTTCATCTAGTCCTTGTACTTCGGTTTTAGCTTTAAGTTATCGTACATACTTGATACATTATTTTGTACTAATTCCCATTGCTTGGGGCTGTTGCATACATGTATGAAGATCATGAGCAACGATCAAATTATTTGATATGATGTAGATTTACGACACTTCTGATGCTCAAAACTTACGATTTGTGTAAGTTCTCTTGCATATTTTAGTAGATTTGATGTGCTTTGTATTTGTTATATACTAAACAAGATTTGGTAACTGAGTACAAAAGAAAAGAGTTGTTCAATAGGTTTTTGGGAACCATGAGGGCTTTCTACGAGCTGTGGCCACATGTCATTTGTTTTATAAAGAATGTGCTTACATGTTATATGTTTCATAAAGATATTGATGCATGTGTTAGTTTTTTCATGAGATAATTGTTTCTATGTTATTTAAATTCTAGATCATTTACTAATAATCAAGGTGCAATATGAATTATTCTTTAAATGGTACTTATTTCATAAAGATCCTGTATATATTTCATAAGATAAGGTTTCACCAGTTAGATGACTCATAAACTTCTTGCTCATGCAATGCACACTTCATAGAATACTAGATCATAGATTAGGTGCATACACATGTCACAATACAAAGTACCCCCTAGGTGTTACATGGAAAATAGGACCTAGAAAACCTCTAAACAAGCCACTTGACGTAAGAATGACATAAAAGAAGTACAATAAGAGAGAGTAGGCAATCAAAGTCTTTTTTCATAAGAATCTAAAGATAAGTGCAGAAAACTAAACTCTGACTGACATATCCTTTCTAACATTATAAGAGTGGTTGGGCTGTAACCATACACCATTTACAAGTCTGAAACTAGAAAGAAAAAAAATCGAATAAAGCTTAAATGATCTTGTCCTCTATCCATGAGGACTCACAAATCAAAATAAATAGAAAAGCAATCCAAGATAACCACGAGCAGAAAGAGGAGTGTCGAACCATATATTATGAGACAATATAGGCAGAAATATGCATTATTACGGTGAATATACTAAGTATGGGAAAGTACATAAAAATTTAAAGCATGTTAACTTGATGAATTTAAACATGATATGCAAGACCAAGTAAAACATGATAAAAGCCTTTATAAAGAGATCATAAATCATATACGAGGTTAATGCATACTTAAAGCCATTTGAGAAGTTTTCATAAAATCTTTGAAGAAAATATATCTCATATGTGGGATATTTACCATTAACCAAAATTAAGACCATGTGAGTTATAACATGGAATCCAGTATGACCCTCACACCGAAAAGTGGAATCTATTTTCCAAGGTAGAACTCAGTCACATTCATTCTTTACTAAAGTGGATCCACTAGCTAGGTCATTAAAAAAATCTGATGGGGGCATGCAGTTAATGTCACGACCCTATACCCTATACGTAAAATGGCGTATAGGATCCCGAGAGGCCCTACACGGGCCACTTATCATGCATAATATAAGATAATAGAAATAAGGATTTCAAATGAAATAGTCTTTTATCATAAAAGAGTTTGACAAAGTGGAATTCTAACATAAGTCTCAACAACTCATCTATTACATCACGAGGAAAGTGATTAGGACGTAACTCAAACATCACCTACAAAGTCTAAAAACTAAAATAAAGAAAGTAATAAGAGTATATCGGTCCTCGGGACATGAGGACTCACCAATCACTGAGCACCAAAAGATTAACTATCCACTAGTGTGAGAGGTAGGAGCGTCATACCCTACATTAGTGAATCAACGTAAGCATAAGTATGAATTGGTCCATGGAACGTACTAAGTATGATAGCAATGCATAAGAGTTATGAAATCATTCCAAAAAGGACTTTACATGACATTCAATGACAAACCTAAATCATAAGACAAGAGGTTAGAAAACATAACTCATAATCACGGTTAATGCAACCTTAACATCTTTGAAACACTTGTGAGATACTTTAAAAGTATCCTTAGTTCATTATTTTGGGAAGTTTACCATGCAACCGACATAGACCATGTGAGATATAACATGTAATCTAGTGTCTATAAAACACCAAAAAGAGATGTCCTTAATAGCCACAGTAAGAACCATGAATATGAGCTAAAGTGGATCCACTACCTAATGTCTATCTGAGACAACATCCTATGACGTCACATAGGTAGGGACAAGGAGATTACTACTAGAGACCTGACTGCTGATAATAGAAGAGCCTCCATCTTGATATCCTCTCGGTGGTAAGAAAATTCCCATTGTATAGTCATTAATCATATTCATTTCATCTTCCATGGAAAGTCACAATTAAGCAACCTATCCAAGCTAAAGTCATTTAGAATAGATCCTTAACTTGATTTAATTTAGATGAGAAAACATTTCAACCTTATGAATCTTTATGTGAGAAAATCTTTCACAATCATGTTCCTAGTAGTATGTGAGAAAACCTTTCACAACAACACTAATACTTTACTCTCAAATCATTTACATCAACTTCATAAAACCATGCAAATCTTCATACATTCATCATTCATAGTTCATAAACTTCATCATATGTTCAAAGTCCAAAATCATGGATCATGAATGGGTTCATATTAATTCAACTCAAAATCATGTAAATACTTTCAATTCGTGAATTAGAAGATAGAAAAAAAGTAATTAAATCATTATTGAAAATAACCCATGAAGATTGAGTAAAACCCTAACTTTGAATTGATAATCTAATTTTATAAAATTGGAAGATCTAGGAAACTCTATGGAGGAAAGGACTCCATAGGTGAATGCTAACATACCTTAGTGATCAAGGCTCAATAGCTATGGTGAATTGAGAATCTTGAAGTGAAACCCTAGCTTTTTATTCCTTAGCTTTTGAGAGGATTTTGGGATAAACTTGGAGGGAAATTTAGGAATTAGGTGAATGATTTAGAATGGGTAGTTTTAGGACTTAAATCACTAATATAGGTCAAATAGGGGTTAAACGTCAGTGTAGGTACCAAACACATAGGGAAAGACCAAAATGACCTTAACTTTAAAATTGAGGATCACTATAGAACAACGTCCACTTCGAAGTAATCAATACGCCACTTCAAGCCTGAACCAAGTCCAATCCCAAATAATCAGACATAGCCCGATATCTCAACTATGAATAAGTAGGGCCGTAGAAAAAGGGAGTTATAGATAGAAGGTCATCGAAGCTGAGTTACCTCCTAAATAAGACTCATTTTATCAGACTCAAGTCTGCAACATTAGTCAAAAGGGAGCTAATCCACCCAAACCAATGTCGGAGCAATTCTAAGACCTTTCGGCTCCAAAACGCATGTCTAAGGCAAACACTAGTATACATCTATACTAAATCCAAACATGTTTCCAATAATAATCATAAGAAAGTATCATACAAGCCACAAGGTAAGGATGAACGAAAAAATATGAAATAATATGCCAACAATCCAGAAAAACCCCAAATAAGTCCTAAAACATGATTTCTAGATAGCTAAGCATGATTAACTAGCTACCCAACCCTAATTCCAACTAATCAACATGCAATGGCATTTTTGAGTTCCATCTAAAGGATGAAAATCCATAGCCTACCTCAAAGAAGACCGTGCATGCTACAAATTCAAAATTAAAGATATTTTCCCTTCTGAATGGCCTCCGAATGTTGTCACACTATCAAAAATAAAATCACAATATCAATATGGATGTTTTGATACTAAAATCACAATGATTGGATGATGATCCAAAATTAAGTAAAAAACAAGAATGTGGGACTAGTGCTAGGAATCTCAAAATTGACTCTATCAAAAAGTCCAATTATGTTCTCCAAACTTGTATCCTCAAATGGGACACAAACTAGGGCTCAGGAAGGAAACAACAAAATGCAAGAAAAATGAAATTTAGTCACCAAAATCAATAAGTGAGCCCATTCAAGGTTAAATTTATTTTTGCACGAAAATTCCCGCACTATCAAAATTCCCTAATGCCACAAGCTTTCTGAGTAACCCGCAACTTGAATCACACTGATTAGAAGTCTAGAACTCTCAAAATTGCACACCGAACTAGTGAAATGCGAGCTGATTGTGATTAATGTTTATTTAAAATACAAGTCACACATGACTCTTAGCAATCTTGGGGGAAGGTATTGCAATCACGACCCGCTAAGAAAATGGTCTACGTGATTGTAGAGGTCAAACCTTACGATCGTGCAGTACAATGATATGTGGTAGATTTGCACTAATTTGAGGTTTATTTAGCTCAATAATTAGCATCCTCAATGCCTATTTTTGTCCTATTCTGATGAAATGTTGATGATTTGCAGCTATGAAGGCAGATGGACAAGGCAAGGATTAATGTTTGAAAGAATGACAAAAAATGAAAAAATAAATGCAAACTATACATTGTTGATCGCCAAACGAGAAAGGTGGCTTGCCTAATGAACATGACCTTGCCCAAAATGAGTGCATAACACTTGTCTCTATCGAAATAGGTCAGTGAACTCCAATGGAAAAGGTGATACACCGAATGAGAACAACGATCTTGCTGATCGTCGCTAAGAATGACAGTGCAATGAGAAATATGGAATGCTCAAAAGGTGAACCAAAGTGGTACCCTATGATTCACCGAATGTGAAAGGCTAACACAAATGAGTTCATCAATAGAGGTTCAAACACCTAAATCCTAGAGCATAAAAACCGAGTTAAAGCACAAGAGATGATTCGCCAAATGAGCATGGCAAGCCCAACTAATGTCGTCGAATGAGACATGCATTGGTGTTTGGGATAAATTTTGGGAAACTATAAATATCCCATAGGAAATTGGAGGACTAGATTTTATAAAGAGTGAGAAATATCTTGAGTGTTGAGAGAGAACACTTGACCTTTGTGAAGAACACTTACTAGCTTTTGGTGTTTTTTCAACTTTTCTATTGAATTTGATAAATTGAAGTTAAATCCAAAGTTGGTTTATTGGTAATTGCATTTTTTCATGTTAACCATGGTTGCTTCCACGAAAGGTATATTTTCATTGCTTTATGTGATGGGTGGCTAAAACCCCAAGATCTTGGGGTGCAATTATAGGGTTTGATGTTGATTTAACGTGGTGGGTATTGTGTTATGATATATTTTGCTATTGTTCATGCATGAATTCAGGCTAATTAGCATCAAGTTAATTTATGGGTTAAGGTTGCAAACTTAATTCGTACTTCTTATCTTTGGTAGATGCTTAGAAGAGATTGATTGGAGTGAGTTATTAGTCTAATACTAGTAATTTAGATTTGATGTCTGTAACTTGCTTGAAAATAGAGGTTATGGGTCAGATCTATTAGTCGTATTTCTGCATGGAAAGATAGAATGGAGTAAGATATTGGGTTGTTTATATTGGCATTTAGATGAGACCAAAAGGAGATTGTATGCATAGATGCTTTGAGATCGAAAGATGATTAGAGTCATTGAAGATGACCTAGCCTATTCATGAATGTTCATCACTATAGAGAAACATAATTACCCCAATATGACATTGATTTCCAATCCCCGGACCCCTAGATTGCTTGTTAACTCTTATATTCTTTGAAATTCTTGTTTAATTGTGATAATTGATAACCAAAGATTTTATAAAGTTGGTGGAAACATCCACCCACTAGTTCTTACTATTACAAATGAGAAATTTTAAAATCTGAATTTCTTGATGGGAATTCTCTATGATATACCATTCCCTTTGGGATTCGACCTCAACTCTTCATTGGGTTTTTAGTGACTATGACTGATGTTCCTTATAATTGGTTTTAAGAGGACATTTGAGTGTTATAAAAAATGGCATCACTGTCGGGGAGTGGTGGTTGAGAATTCTAATTGAAAAATTAGATTTTAATTTTGTTTAGTTGTAGTAGATTGTTGTTTTGTGTTATTGTTGGCTGATTTGCAGGTCTTATACAATGAGTGACCATGGTAGTAACCACGATAGTCATTATGTTCAAAATGACAACATGGGTGGTTTGGATGATAGACATATGGATATTTTTTAAACAATGGGAGCCATCTAGATACCTTTAACAGTCGAGAGTTGTGTTTCACATAACCAAAACAATGCTACAGTTGCTCCAATTGAAAGGAACTTTTAGGGGCCTAGCTCATAAGGATTCGAATGAAAACCTTAGGAATTTCATAGAGGTATGTGCACCATTTATGTTCAAGAATATCTCTCAAGATTCTGTAAGGTTGAGGTTATTACGATTCTTTTTAATGGGTGAAGCTACATGATGGTTAGCACAATTACCAAATGATTCTATCACTTCATGGGAGGAGTTGAATAATTCCTTCTTGTAATGATTCTGTCCACCCTTGAAGATGGTCAAACTTCAAACCCAGATCCAAAACTTCAGGCATATTGGAGGTGAACCTCTACATTAGACTTGGTTGAGGTTCAAGAAACTACTTTTGTAATGTCTAATGCATGGCGTTCCAGACAATTTGTTGTTGCAATACTTCTATTGCAGTTTTGATTTAGTCAATAAATATGTAGTTGATCCGTTAGTCCAAGGTGGTTTAATAAGACAATTTTAGATGTTGTTGCTTTGTTCCTAAATGAAATGACCAAAGTTAACCAAACATGTCACACTAGAGAGGACCAAGTGTCTACTCTACAATTGAGTTTTAACAAAGAGAAAATCGAGAAGGACAATGAACGAGATGAAAACATGGCCAAAATGATGACGCGACTCAATTTTTTGTCTAAATATGTCATGGGAGGTGGGCTTAAGTAGGTAAATGCAGTTGGAACCAATAGTGGGAAGTGCCCGGATGATGCCAAATTTGAGACATTATTCAATGTGGCAGTTCAATATTTGGGAAACCAAATGGGGGGGGGGGGGTTCTCACATCAATTATCAATGACAAGGTGGTAATCAAGGTTGGAACAAGGATAGAGATAGTAGTTGGAAGATTTGCGAGGTGGAAATTAGATAGATAGGCAGGCTAACAAAGATAGGTATGTGTCTCCACATTATCATCCACGACCAAAAGACCTAGCTAGGCCAGAAGGAAACCAAAATGAGGAAATTCTTACAAAAATCTTCAACAAGGTTAAAAGGTCCGACAAAGTGTTAAATGAATTGAAAATGACTTCTCCACTTTATCCCAAACAGTGACTTCTTAATTTGTGTCTACCAAGTAGCTTGAGACTCAATTATGCCAAATATCCACTCATCTCAATCCAAGGCAAAAGGGAACATTTCCTAGTTATACTATCCCAAATCCCAAGAATGAATGTTGAGAAGTTAAGAACTATGTCATGCTATGAAGTTAAATAATGTGCTTCTTGGGAGGCA